>JAYMFT010237954.1:0-11093 GCA_038088735.1 Panulirus argus | reverse complement strand
ATATTTGCTATTATGTGTTTCATTCACAACAAATATTTGGAAATATAGGTATTTTTGGTATGTGCTCATATTTCAAATACCTGACCTGATTGGGTAAAATGAGCATGATTTTCAGATTCAGTGCAAAAAACTAAACTAAAATTATGTATTATATGTTTGACCTTGAAAACAACGCAGACCAGTGTAATCTTTACTCACACACCAATCACTCGCTGAGCGTAAGAGGCGAAAGAAAAAATATAAATGATAAAATTTGCCGACACTGATATGTCGGCTCTTCAGTTGACCTTCCACGCTGACGTTCCGGGATAAAATGTTCCGTTGAACAAATACTGCAATAAGTTCAAAGCCTCATTATTTTGCCGACGCAGTTGGGATAGACAGTGTTGTCATACGTCTGACAGTTTCCAGATCTGGCTGTTGAAGCAGGTGTTTCATTATTATCAGTTTTGGTACTTGGTTATCGTAGTATTTGTTTCAGTGGCAGCTTCGATGCTTGTCTAATGAAGCAGATGTTTCACTGACAGCCTCTGCGCTAGGGTGCTGAAGGAGATGTTTCATTGGTATCCTCAATACTTGGGCACTGAAGCAGATGCTTCACTGGCAGCTTCGATACTTGACTAATGAGGGGCAAATGTTCCCTTCCAGAGCTGGCAGGTAAATCAGGTGTTTCGGGAAAAGTCTCGAGCGGTTCGAATACGGTGTCGTTTCTGAACCATTTGCGAACCAGAGTATACAGCCAGATTGTGCGGGACGGGTGTCTCCCGGGGACTGTCTCCTCTTATCATCGGTGTTTTTAAGGCTAAGTGCGCCCTGGAACTGTGAATATGTGCGTGCTGGACCAGTGAGTGTGTGTATGTGTGTTCGCCCAGCGAGCGTGCGAGCTGAATTGATAGGTGAGTATGTGTGTGTGTGTGTGTGTTGGACTGGTGGGAGTGCTGGACCGACAAGTGTGCACGCCTGACCACAGGCTTACTTAACGCTGATCCGCAGTATCTGTGTACAGAGTATGTCGTTTATCTGCGTTGCGTGTGTGGTCACGTAATAAGAGTGCCAGGACACCATCCCTCTTAATACCTTATCTAGGGTAAACAAGACATTTTCACGTGTGATAAGACGTGTTTATATGTGATAAATAGACACACACACACGCACGCCCGCGCCCTCAGACCGGGTAGCGTTGCAAGACAGCAGTTAACAAAAGTCCCAATTCGTGCCTCGTCCAGGTCACTCCACTCGGCCAACCCAGCTGTTCGTCTTTCCCCCGTAGGTCTGGTCGATGAATGGGTACCTGGCTTAAGCTGGGGTAAGTGGGTATACATAGGATGGAAGGACCGGGCTGGTGAGGCGTAGTTAGTTAAGGATGATAAGGGATTCGTTTTGTCCAAATCGGGTGCCAGCTTGTGTTCCGAGGGCGTTTAGTTTGTTTGCTGCTCTTGTGTTGATGCTTTTAAAGTGTGGGGAGTGACTGTCATGAGCTGTCGTGCGTGATGTCCAAAATAGATGATGTTTTGTAAACTGAGCGACTGTCCATTCGAGGTGACTGGGGGAGGGGGGGGGTGGAAGTTGGATTACTGTCTGTCTGGGGTTAACAGAGTGACTGAAGACTTCTGTGGAGACGCAGATATTCTGTTGTGGGTGAATCATTGTTCCAACTGTGTAATGAGGTGGCGCACGTTTGTTGTTGATGTTGGTGTCAAGGCTTGTAATGTGATTGTAAAAGGACCTTTCATATTGTGGTTCACCGGGGGTAATATAAGGTCCTGCAGGAAGGGACTGCAGAGGGTGGGAGAAAGAACTGTTCCTTGGGGAACTCCACTGTAGAGGCTGAGTGCCTTGGAGGCGAAGTCACTGTGAGTGCCTCGGGCTTGACGGCCGGCGATGAAGCTGGCCAATCACTGGCAGTGAATTTCACAGCTGCTGGTCGTGAGATAATGCTGTTGACCCCAGAGCAAACATTTCACTAATTTAGTAAACTGTAATCAACAGATGACACAACCTCCCTGGGGAATTGCCTTTACCTT
This sequence comes from Panulirus argus, assembly GCA_038088735.1. NCBI lineage: Eukaryota > Metazoa > Arthropoda > Malacostraca > Decapoda > Palinuridae > Panulirus > Panulirus argus. The sequence continues at coordinate 9,069 of JAYMFT010237954.1, read as the reverse complement.
TGCGAGACTGTGACAAACGACCCCTGGCTTTGCCTGATACTGTCATCAAACTAAGGAACATTTCTCCAACGCAGTGAAAGATGCAGCATGTTTATCTAAAGGGAATAGAACATGCATGGTGTTTGCATTTTGGGCATGAGAGTGTCTTATGCGCGGACCGGTTGTCATGATATTGGAGAGGAGGGCTGTGTCCGGAGCGCAGGTGAGGTAACGCAACTCGTGCCGGTCTTGTACGTGTTGGTCCAGACGGGCGCGTGCAGCGGGGGATGGGGTGGGGGTGTATGAATGTGATGCGTGATCTTCCTGTGTAATGTTGTGGCGTCGTTAGGGTGAGGGTAAGACGTTTCTGATGAGTGTTTTGTGGGTCGGTCATTTTAGGAAGTGTAGATCTCGATCCTAACTTTGAAAAGGGGCTACCGGTAGGGAGGGAGGGAGGATTGCAGGATGGTTGTTGAGAAGGCAAGTCCCCAGAAGTGTGTGGGATTCTGTCGTGTCATTAGCGGCGGTTGATGATGTGTACAGAGGAGGCCTTGGGCTGCACTTGAGTCGAACTATTTTATTATTAACTCTGATATGTTGTCAGGGCTGATTGCAGGGGAGTTCGACAGGGTTGCAACTGAGTTAATTGTCACTGGGTGCAGGGCGGGTGAACAGTTGCATCGTGAGGGATTTTATGTTGATTCTAAAGAGCCTTCCAGCTGATGGGGTGGTTGGCTTGTACTGATTTTTTAGTGGTTTACTGAGAATCATGTTCGCGTTTTCTCTGGGAAATGAAGTGTTGACGTTTAAGGGTTTAAGTTGCCTCATGGGTGGGAGTCAGGGTGTTTGGCTGGGATGCTTTTCTTTATTATGCTCCAGAGTTGGGTGCTCCGTGTTGGCTCTTCTGTGTCGGGTGCTTTAAGCTGGTGTGCTGAAGGTTCTGTGGTGGGCGATGTTGAGGAAGGCTTGCAAGTGTGACATTTGCTTCTCAGTAATGGGTTTGGTAATGATGATATTTTAGTAGCCTGGATTTGTCCTGTGGTCTGTGTTGCCGGTGAGTGCTACTGTACCGTTGGAGTGCTTTCCTTTACTTCTTAGGTCCGTGACGAAAAGTCTGGTGCATTTGGCTTTATGTCGGCGTGGTGTGTGGGTTTGTTGGCTCGCGTGGTTGTTTTGGTGAAATGGGGAACGGTTGGGCCACAGGGACGGGATGTGATCTGTGGTGAGGTTCTGGGGCCACTGAAGACCACCTCTCCTGTCGTACTAGCGTCTGGTCATCATCGTGTCAAGGACTACGTCGTTGCACTTGTTATGTGACGTTATGACACGATAGGTCAGTGGCGTGTGATCCTCCAGCTCCCTCCTAACGGCTGTCCTCCTCCTCCCCTATTATCTCCAACTTCCGCTCTGGTCGGCCTGTCTCTGTAGTTGTTGCTAGACTGACCCTCGACAATGGCGCCCCTTCAGGATCTGTTCTCTCACCTTCCCCCACTTTGTTTCTTATCAACGACCTTTCTTCAGTAATGAACAAAGTCCAGCGACAGTTCAGTACTTCATTCCTCCACTTCTTTCAACATCCGCTCAGTCTTATCTTGCTTGACTCCTCCCAAGTCACGTCTTCTTCAACTACTCGATACAGTACCTTGAAAAAACATTTCCCAGCAGGGCAGACGCGACGTAAATATCAAAGAAAGTGTCTGAAAATCTTGTTATTGTTTATTCTTAAGACTACAACTAACCTATAACATTTTGTACTCCTCTCGTGGACGGTTGTTGAGGGTTGCTGACGTGGTGTGGGACCTTTCTGGAGGCAGTGGGTGGCGGAGGTCTGGTCAGGGTCAGCCACGCTAGACCCGCCATGAAGCAGGTGGTGGCCACCAGGAGCCAGTGCTCCGCCAGGAGGGGCACCACGTACTGCGTCGCCAGTCCCATTCCTCTGCTGAAATCCGAGAAGAAAATGACTTCAGTGAGAAGCACCGTCTTGCTCACATAAACCTACGATCCCTGACATTAACTGTGACCTCATACTGGGCAGCTAACTGTACCCGATGAAAGGACAACCACTTGCATGAGATGGACGGGCAGTTCATGAGCGGGACGGATGGCTTCTCGTGAGGTCAGCTTCTGTAGACAATGCGTCCTGGGTGGGGTGTGAGGCGGGCCATGACCAGGGTCGCCCGCTGCCAGGTATAACGTACTCGTGACGGGATCTATCTATATGTAGCTGTAGCTTACAAATTATTTGCATATAGCCAACAGTGACTAAGACTGGCACTCCAGTGATAATATCTTGTTTAAACGATTATAATCTTAGAGCAGCGAAATCTCGTGGTCTGTGTACAGGATGATTATTACAATCTTACGTTCGGCTCCAGTGTGGCCACCAGGGCTCTTAAGTGTACGCACACACACACCATAGCCTAAGCTTGGTACCCCCTTTTTCTTTTTTTTGACAGGCCCCGAAGGGAGGATGAACTGCTGGGATTGACTGTACACCTTCAGCTGGGCCCAAAATTCGAATCCATGCGGTCTGTACTCTGTGAAACCCCCCCCTCCTCCCCGCTGACCACTGCACCACGGAGGCCATTTTAGGGTAGTTCTCTAACGCGATATTTTCCCCCCAGGAAGACCCACGCGGGGGAGGGAGGGGGGAGGGGGGGGGAAGTCCGCTGTCATCACCCTCAGCGTTTGTGCAGAGTGTAATTCCCGTACCTGGTGCTGCTCCCCACTCGGTCACTTCCTCCACGCATTCACACGCAGATATGTCCACGGCCTCGCCATCGCCCCACCACGAGGTCATTTCCAACACGCGGAGGTGGAGCGGCCCCGACCGATGGTGCCCACTTCGCCCCAGCTGCCCGTGTACCGATGTGTGTGTATGTGTGTGTGTGTGAGTACACTCATCACAGCGCGTGGGGGGGGGGGGCGGTAAGGACATTTCAGCCAACCCGTCATCACCCCAGCATGTGGGGAGAGGGCCGTAGTCAGGTGGTTGACGCGGTGTGTGTTGGGTTATACCAGAGGGTCAGGTGGTTGACGTGGTGTGTGGTGGGTTATACGAGAGGGTCAGGTGGTTGACGTGGTGTGTGATGGGTTATACCAGAGGGTCATGTGGTTGACGTGGTGTGTTGTGGGTTATACCAGTGGGTCAGTTGGTTGACGTGGTGTGTGGTGGGTTACACCAGAGGGTCAGGTGGTTGACGTGGTGTGTGGTGGATTACACCAGAAGGTCAGGTGGTTGATGTGGTGTGTTGTGGGTTATACAAGAGGGTCAGGTGGTTGACGTGGTGTGGTGGGCTACTCCAGGTCAGGTGGTTGACATGGTTTGTGGTGGGTTATACCAGAGAGTCAGGTGGGTGACGGGGAGTGCGGTGAGTTACACCAGAGGTTCAGGTGGTTGACGTGGTGTGTGATGGGTTATCCCAGAGGGTCAGGTGGTTGACGTGGAGTGTGGTGGGTTACACCAGAGGGTCATATGGTTGACGTGGTGTGTGGTGGGTAATACCAGAGGGTCAGGTGGTTGACGTGGTGCGTGGTGGGTTACACCAGAAGGTCAGGTGGTTGACGTGGTGTGTGGTGGGTTATACCAGAGGGTCAGGTATTTGACGTGGCGTGTGATGGGTTACACCAGTGGGTCAGTGGTGTGTGGTGGGTTACACCAGAGAGTAAGATGGTTGACGTGGTGTGTGGTGGTTATACCAGAGGGTCAGGTGGTTGACGTGGTGTGTGGTGGATTACACCAGAAGGTCATGTGGTTGACGTGGTGTGTGGTGGGTTATACCAGAGGGTCAGGTGGTTGACGTGGTGTGTGGTGGGTTACACCAGAAGGTCATGTGGTTGACGTGGTGTGTGGTGGGTAATACCAGAGTGTCAGGTGGTTGACGTGGTGTGTGGTGGGTTACACCAGAAGGTCAGGTGGCTGACGTGGTGTGTGGTGGGTTATACCAGAGGGTCAGGTATTTGACGTGGAGTGTTGTGGGTTACACTAGAGGGTCAGGTGGTGTGTGGTGGGTTACACCAGAGGGTAAGATGGTTGACGTGGTGTGTGGTTGGTTATACCAGAGGGTCAGGTGGTTGACGTGGTGTGTGGTGGGTTACACCAGAGGGTCAAGTGGTTGACGTGGTGTGTGTTGGGTTACACCAGAGGGTCAGGTGGTTGACGTGGTGTGTGGTGAGTTATACCAGAGGGACAGGTGGTTGACGTTGTGTGTGGTGTGTTATACGAGAGGGCCAGGTGGTTGACGTGGTGTGTGGTGGGTTACACCAGAAGGTCAGGTGGTTGATGTGGTGTGTTGTGGGTTATACCAGAGGGTCAGGTGGTTGACGTGGTGTGCGGTGGGTTACACCCGAGGGTCAGGTGGTTGACTTGGTGTGTGGTGGGTTACACCAGAGGGTCAGGTAGTTGATATGGTGTGTGGTGGGTTACACCAGAGGGTCAGGTGGTTGACGTGGTGTGTGGTGGGTTACACTAGAGGGTCAGGTGGATGAAGTGTTGTGTGGTGGGTTACACCAGAGGGTCAGGTGGTTGATATGGTGTGTGGTGGGTTATACCAGAGGGTCAAGTGGTTAACGTGGTGTGTTGTGGGTTACACCAGAGGGTCAGGTGGTTGACGTGGTGTGTGGTGGGTTACACCAGAGGGTCAGGTGGTTGACGTGGTGTATGGTTGGTAACACCAGAGGGTCAGGTGGTTGACGTGGTGTGTGGTGGGTTACACCAGAGGGTCATATGGTTGACTAGGTGTGTGGTGGGTTACACCAGAGAGCCAGTTGGTTGACGTGGTGTGTGGTGGGTTATACCAGAGGGACAGGTGGTTGACGTGGTGTGTGGTGGGTTATAAGAGAGGGTCAGGTGGTTGACGTGGTGTGTGGTGGGTTACACCAGAAGGTCATGTGGTTAATGTGGTCTGTGGTGGGTTACACCAGAGGGTCAGGTAGTTGACATGGTATGTGGTGGGTTACACCAGAGGGTCAGGTGGTTGACGTGGTGTGTGGTGGATTACACCAGAAGGTCAGGTGGTTATGTGGTGTGAGGTGGGTTATACCAGTGGGTCAGGTGGTTGACGTGGTGTGTGGTGGGTTACACCAGAAGGTCAGGTGGTTGACGTGGTGTGTGGTGGGTTACACCAGAAGGTCAGGTGGTTGACGTGGTGTGTGGTGGGTTATACCAGAGAGTCAGGTGGTTGACGTGGAGTGTGGTGGGTTACACCAGAGGGTCAGGTGGTCGACGTGGTGTGTGGTGGGTTACACCAGAGGGTCAGGTGGTTGATGTGGTGTGTGGTGGGTTACACCAGAGGGTCAGGTGGTTGACGTGGTGTGTGGTGGGTTACACCAGAGGGTCATATGGTTGACGTGGTGTGTGGTGGGTTGTACCAGAGGGTTAGGTGGATGACGTGGAGTGTTATGGGTTACACCAGAGGGTCAGGTGGTGTGTGGTGGGTTACACCAGAGGGTCAGGTGGTTGACGTGGTGTGTGGTGGGTTACACCAGAGGGTCAGGAGGTTGACGTGGTGTGTGGTGGGTTACACCAGAGGGTCAGGTGGTTGACGTGGTGTGTGGTGGGTTGTACCAGAGGGTTAGGTGGATGACGTGGAGTGTGGTGGGTTACACCAGAGGGTCAGGTGGTGTGTGGTGGGTTACACCAGAGGGTCAGGTAGTTGACGTGGTGGGTTAAAACAGAAGGTCAGTTGGTTGACGTGGTGTGTGATACGTTATACTTGAGAGTCAGGTGGTTGACGTGGTGTGTGGTAGGTTATACCAGAGGGACAGGTGGTTGACGTGGTGTGTGATGGGTTATACTAGAGGGTCAGGTGGTTGACGTGGTGTGTTGTAGGTTACACCAGAGGGTCAGGTGGTGTGTGTTGGGTTACACCAGAGGGTCATATGGTTGACGTAGTGTGTGATGGGTTATACCAGTGGGTCAGGTGGTTGACGTGGTGTGTGGTGGGTTACACCAGAAGGTCAGGTGGTTGATGTGGTATGTTGTGGGTTATACCAGAGGGTCAGGTGGTTGACGTGGTGTGTGGTGGGTTACACCAGAAGGTCAGATGGTTGACGTGGTGTGTGGTGGGTTATACCAGAGAGTCAGGTGGTTGACGGGGAGTGTGGTGGGTTACACCAGAGGGTCAGGTGGTTTACGTGGTGTGTGATGGGTTATACCAGAGGGTCAAGTGGTTGACGTGGAGTATGGTCGGTTACACCAGAGGGTCAGGTGGTGTGTTGTGGGTTACACCAGAGGGTCATATGGTTGACGTGGTGTGTGGTGGGTTATACCAGAGGATCAGGTGGTTGACGTGGTGTGTGGGGGATTACACCAGAAGGTCATGTGGCTGACGTGGTGTGTGGTGGGTAATACCAGAGAGTCAGGTGGTTGACGTGGAGTGTGGTGGGTTACACCAGAAGGTCAGGTGGTTGACGTGGTGTGTGGTGGGTTATACCAGAGGGTCAGGTGGTTGACGTGGAGTGTCGTGGGTTACACCAGAGGGTCAGATGGTTGACGTGGTGTGTGGTTGGTTATACCAAAGTGTCAGGTGGTTGACGTGGTGTGTGGTGGGTTACACCAGAGGGTCAAGTGGTTGGCGTGGTGTGTGGTGGGTTACACCAGAGTGTCAGGTGGTTGACGTGGTGTGTGGTGGTTTATGGCAGAGGGACAGGTGGTTGACGTGGTGTGTGGTGGGTTATACGAGACGGACAGGTGGTTGCCGTGGTGTGTGGTGGGTTACACCAGAAGGTCAGGTGGTTGATGTGGTGTGTGGTGGGTTATACCAGAGGGTCAGGTGGTTGACGTTGTGTGCGGTGGGTTACACCAGAGGGTTTAGGTGGTTGACGTGGTGTATGGTGGGTTACACCAGAGGGTCAGGTAGTTGACGTGGTGTGTGGAGGGTTACACCAGAGGGTCAGGTGGTTGACGTGGCGTGTGGTGGGATACACCAGAGGGTCAGGTGGTTGACGTGGTGTGTGGTGGGTTACACCAGAGGGTCAGGTGGTTAATATGGTGTGGTGGGTTATACCAGAGGGTCAGGTGGTTGACGTGGTGTGTTGTGGGTTACACCAGAGGGTCAGGTGGTTGACGTGGTGTGTGATGGGTTACACCAGAGGGTTAGGTGGTTGACGTGGTGTGTGGTTGGTTACACCAGAGGGTCAGGTGGTTGACGTGGTGTGTGATGGATTATACCACAGGGTCAGGTGGTTGACGTGGAGTGTGTTATGTTACAGCAGAGGGTCAGGTGGTGTTTGGTGGGTTACACCAGAGGGTCATATGGTTGACGTGGTGTGTGGTGGGTTATACCAGAGGGTCAGGTGGTGTGTGGTGGTTTACACCAGAGGGTCAGGTGGTTGACGTGGTGTGTGATGGGTTATACCAAAGGGTCAGGTAGTTGACGTGGAGTGTGGTGGGTTACACCAGAGGGTCAGATGGTTGACGTGGTGTGTGATGGGTTATTCCAGAGGGTCAGGTGGTTGAAGTGGTGTGTGGTGGGTTATACCAGAGGGTCAGGTGGTTGACGTGGTGTGTTGTTGGTTACACCAGCGAGTCAGGTGGTTGACGTGGTGTGTGATGTGTTATAGCAGAGGGTCAGGTGGTTGACGTGGTGTGTGGTGGGTTATACCAAAGGGTCAAGTGATTGACGTGGTGTGTGATGGGTTACATCTGTGGGTCAGGTGATTGATGTGGTGTGTGGTGGGTTATACCAGAGGGTCAGGTGGTTGACGTGGTGTGTAGTGGGTTATACGAGAGGGTCAGGTGGTTGACGTGGTGTGTGGTGGGTTATAGCAGAGGGTCAGGTGGTTGACGTGGTGTGAGGTGGGTTATACCAGAGGGTTAGGTGGTTGACGTGATGTGTGGTGGGTTACACCAAAAGGTCAAGCGGTTGACGTGGTGTGTGGTGGGTTATACCAGTGGGTCAGGTGATTGACGTGGTGTGTGGTGGGTTATATCAGAAGGTCAGGTGGTTGACGTGGTGTGTAGTGGGTTATACCAGAGGGTCAGGTGGTTGACGTGGTGTGTGGTGGGTTACAGCAGAGGGTCAGGTGGTTGACGTGGTGTGTGGTGGGTTACACCAGAGGGTCAGGTGGTTGACTTGGCGTGTGATGGGTTATACCAGAGGGTCAGGTTGTTGACGTGGTGTGTGGTGGGTAACACCAGAGGGTCAGTTGGTTGACGTGGTGTGTGGTTGGTTACACCAGAGGGTCAGGTGGTTGACGTGGTGTGTGGTGGGTTACACCAGAGGGTCAGGTGGTTGACGAGTGTGTGTGTGTGGTGGGTTACATCAGAGGGTCAGGTGTGGGGCCTGGTTAGGCCTAGTAGGGTGGGGTTGCTGGGGCTGGTAGGTTCCCCAGTCCGCCCCAGCCTGAGGCCGGGACCACTGTGGCATAATTCACAGTCTCAGTCGTCAACACACTCCACGTGCACTTCACTAATATCGCTAGAGAAATGGCAGTTGTTCACAAGCTTCTGCAGAACACGTTTGGACTCACAGACACTGAAAGTTGGTTGTCTTAATCTCATACATTTTTCACGTCTCACATCTTACCAGTCCTGAGATTTGGTTGTGATTATGATATTATTAGGTTAGCCAGCCAGCCACAGGGATCCAAAGACAGATTCTCACGTCAGTGGGGTAGCGCAAGTGACTGCCACCTCCCACAGCGGACCGACAACAACTGTCTCTCTCTCTCTTTCTCTCGTTAACAAGACCTCATTGGGCCGCTGTGGTGGCCTGACGACGCACGCTCCAACAGCACCAAATGTCTCACCTCCCAGGGGAACAACACAACTTTATAACGCGGTGGGGAGTGATCATAGTAGTATACTATACCAAACAGTATACCGCATTATAAACTCAGACTATATTATCTAAGAATACTCAGCCAGATCCTGACAAACAAACAAGTCAGCAGCCCCCGTGCACTCGGCCAAGGCCAACATGGAGTCGGTTGGTTTCTTGTGCAATACATCCGTCCCAGGTAGACGCAGCTTAACGTGCACCCTGCACTACGGTGTATAGGAGGCTACAGGACACGTACACATACACACACACACACACACATACATACATACACACCCAAACACACACCCACACCCACCCACCCCAA
>JAYMFT010237943.1:0-11093 GCA_038088735.1 Panulirus argus | reverse complement strand
ATATACATATACATATACATATATATATATATATATATATATATATATATATCGCACAGCCACCGTGAGTTTTCTGATTTTTTCTACTCAGTACAAGTACTAATATAAGGGACCCAGATGGATCAATCACTTAAATAACCTCCTTAAAAGTCATAACTTGTGCCGGTGTCAACACTTGAGGGTTCTTGCGCCCTCTGATATTAAACAGGAGGAAAGGTCGTCTCATATTCCCTTTGAGTCCAAATATTAGCAAACCCAGAAATATTCTTTAAACTCCTCTCGCACGGCGATACTGCCGCCTTTCACACAGTAAAGCACCAGCATGCAACAGTTTAGGTTCAATATTCAGCTAACAACGCGTGCGAAATCCAGTCTTAATAGCGTCTGTCGTGTAGCACTCCCATACCACGTCAAGGAGTTCTGTCACTGTTAGAATTATGCTAAACTTTCCCTCACGAAGACTTTAACTCGGAGAAATCTTAAATCGGGGTCATTTTAAGTGTATGTAATTCTATTCTCTAAAGTCTTAATATCATCCACAAATGAAATAAAAACAAATCCTGATTATCACACAGAACAGCATCACGCTAAACAGTTTCCATTAAAGTAATTCAATATATCATGAATTCTGAGGTCTCCCCTGTCGCTCTTCGCGCGTGAAGTTGGCCACAAGAACAAGAGACCAGCAGCCACTCTGCCCCAAACTTCCCCCTCGGCTGCCAGGGACCCGCCGCCCTCTTTAATAAACTCTTATTATATTCGAAAACTACGTAAATACCGAGTAAATAATGGCGTACAGGGTCGTATGATAAATGGTCCTTCATAACTGCGAGAAAAGCGCGTACATTTGCATAATATTTCTTTTTGGGGAGTGAAATATAGAGTGACCCTTGAGCCAACTCACTAAGGCATACGCTCTATGATACGAATGCTGCATACTTTCCACACGCGCGACGTTTACGTCTAGTAAATTAACTGACCGTGATAGAAATAGGCTCTCGGGAGTTCTGCGCAGTGATAGCGCGCGGTAAAGCATCGGGAAGTGAAATACCAATCAGCCTGTGTGCGAACAAAGGCTGGCCCTTCCAGGGCACCGTAAACTGGACACAGCGTACGCTGGGAGGGAAAGGGCGTGTTGAGCAGCGTCGGGGGTTAGGAGGGAGGGGTGTGGGGGTTTGCCAAAACAACGAGTATTTGATGCCTCCCGCACCCGGGGCCTCATAACTGAAAAACTCGTTATTATTAATTAGAAAGTATCACCACAGAGGTTCCCCGACTGCATCAAAGCAAGTACGGTACTGAATGCTCATATACAAATCATCACCCCAGAAATATTACACAGAATATCTCCAGGATTTTAACACTTTCGCCTGACACTCGGTTTTAGAATTCTGATAAATAACCAGAATTCTCCACGCGAGATAAACCTTCGCTCTTCATTTGCCTGGACTACGGCGCACTGTGGCGAGACGAGGCAAGTACGTAAAAAAAAAACGAAAAAAAAAAAAAATGTATAAAATGGTGGAAATCGACAAGTGGTAGCGCTGGCAGTACGGGGAAATATTTCGGGAAATATCACCACGATCCCACGACCTCTGATCAATACCCAGTAAGCAGCTCACACAACCAGTTAGAATTCTAATCCCACCTGCGATCATGTAGTTACCCGTGCTATATTAAGATAGTGCATTGTAACCCTGCCAAAAGTTTAGTCTTTGTAATCATGTTAATGGTACGCTGCCTTAAGTATCACACACGACGAGAGGAAGGGGCAGCTATAAAGTATCTTCGGCTTAAAAAGTTATCTTGAGTGTATTCATGAACCTCAGTAAGTCACTCATGCCACGGCTGGCAGCAAAACAAGCACCGAAAATAAATGACGAGACCCAAAAAAGGGGTAAAACCAAATTTCCTTTCATCTCGCCCCTGCAAACGATTTTTGGTCTAAAAAAATGTTGGTGTTCAACTAACAAATGGCTATAAAACAACACATATATTTGATTTATACCAACAAAGACCACCCGTTGTAATTTATGAAATATTTTGTTGGTGCTCTCCAGGAGATCGATACAAGCAATACTCCTCGCTCTAATAAGTCAACCAGCAATGGTATATTTACCAGTCGACCGACTTTATGTATACAAACTCGTGGTTTCCATTCACACAACACATACGCACGTCTATCGAGCAACAACTATATTTCCTCCCAAATATCTCAGAGCCGAACAACGACAAAAATAAAAAATAAGTCTCCTTGTGCCAACCTGTTGGTCAACCAAGAAAGATATACCTTCCTTCGCATCGAGTTAGTCGACTAACAACGATTCATATTCTTACGTTCCTTTTAGTCAGCCAGTAACAGTACACTCTAATTTATTGCAGCTACAACTGTGCTAGTCTTAAGCGCTCTGCACCCGAACGCATTCGAGTGGATTTACATCAATACGTACATCAATTTTTCCTCTAAAACCCAAACTATCAATAGATAAATTCAGCGTGTAAATTTATATAATCTCTATCAACAGCTCCCTAATATGTTAAAGCGGCAGCAGACAGAAAATCCATATGAACAGGTACAATATTTCATCACTGGCGTCCTCTTTCTTTTCCATTTTCCAGGAAAAATAGCACGAGCGTAAGTGCGTGGGTAACAAATGGAAAATAATAGCGCTTAGCTGATGTCAGATAAACCCTGATAATCACTCTATCAACCTGACAAAGTTACGAAGTGTTATCGTTTATTTCTAGGCCAGGAGACATCAATAACTAAAACTTGTGCCGAGCAGAAGGGATCTGTTTTGCTGGAGAAACGCCTATGGGATGGTCATACACGGCGAGGTCAGGCATGTGGGGAAGACAATAGGATAAAGACGGTCTGGTGTGAGGAGGGAGTCCGGTATGTGGAAAGGGGCTTACTGTTTGGAGAGGGCCTCGGTTGTGGAAGGGGTCGGTCTTGGAGCTGGCCTAGAGAGTGGCAGCCATCTGGAGAGGGAAGGAGGGGATCCCGGTGTGAGAGTGAAACCTGGTGTGTGCACAGGGAGCTTGAGGTGAAGACAACTCGATATACAGAGGCCGTCTAACATACATAGGGCGCTAGACGTGTGAAGGGGGCTCGGTTTTTAACGAAGATCTTGTGTATACATGGACCTCACGCGTGGAAGATACTTGGAGTGCGAAGGGGATCGTGTGTGTAGTGTTGGGCTGGTGTATGGTGAGGCCCTCTGCATGAAGGAGGGATTATTCTGTATGTAGGTGAACTGTGCGCAAGAAGCTTAAATGCAACAGCTGAGGTCATATGTGATGAGGGGAAGATTATGTAACGGGAGCTTTGTACGTGGAGGGGCGCAGGTGTGCAACAGGAACCGGTAGTAAGAAGGGGACCCCAGATCTCTAGTATAGGGAGACATCCTGCTACGAGAAGGGGTCCGATGTGGGGAAAAGATCCAGTGCTCTAAGGGCAACTAACGTACGGAAAGGGCCTGGTGAGTAGAGGAAGCCAAGTCTTTGATGTCCGTGTGATGTCCCTTATGGAAGGGAATCAGTAAGTAAGTGATTGCAGCATGGCATGTGATGAGGATATGTTTACAGAAGGCCTAGTGTATGTATAACAAAAACCAGGATCTAAAGAAGATTGCTCAGGAGGAAGTAAAACATACCCTAGAAGCACCTCCACCTAAGTTTCCTGTGATCATCGTCATCAGCAGCAGCGACTCGTACAGAAATCGAGAGAAATCTCCACTAAAGACCCATACAATGGCGACATGCTTAGTGCATGAAGAGCCACTTAGAAACCAGAATCTCCAGAAGCAGAGAAACAAAAAAAAACTAACCTACTTGCCATGCTTCTACTACGCTTCAGATAATAATAATAATAATAATCAAATAAGCAGAGAAAGTACACTGTCTTAAAATAAATATATTTGTACCAATTCACCAATATAACACCAATGTGGCGGTACAATAAAACAACGCAGGGCATAAGGAAGAGTTGAAGTAACCCAGCCAGCCAACCACCATACCTCCGCTGTTCCTCAGGAATTTCCCCGAGGTCAGATTAGTGTGGAAGGGACACAACCTGTGGCTAACGGTAATCATCCCAGCGAGACCCAGAGCATCTTAATCTTCACCGGATTCTGTCTTCATACAACGCTCATCACTTCATCGTTTACTTCATTCTGTCACTATGTAGCACTTATCATTCACTTTATTCTATCACCATATACTTATCACCAATAGACAGTTCATTAACACCAACATTACCGACATTATAGTATCTCAAACATGGAAATCTTATATTTTTTTTTCAAGTACTTGACATAAAAAATGTAAAAACACAAATTACAACATACATTCACAAGGGACTGTAAAATAATACAAATCTTCTACTACACCAAAATGTTATGGGGAAACTAGCTATAGATCTAGCAGCGGCGGGGAGGAAAAGTAGTGGATAGTTACGCACTCACGTGGGTGAGCGTCGTAACTCACAGAGCCCAGGCTTCCCTCCCACCGCACGCCGACCCCTGCTGCGACTCATACCTGTGGAAAATGAGACAGAATATTTTAAAACCCAACAGAACATCTCTCGTCCATTGTTTGATATTCCTGTGATGTACGAGCTGATTACCTGTTGACCAAAGCATAATTCTGTTGATTTAATTACGGGAATAATAACAGTAATAGTTTACCGTACTGTATTGCATGCAACTAGTTGATTATTCATTTACCCAAATTACACCATTTAGGTGTTGATGGTGATATCACACACGGTAAGCACTGCGGGCATCACGTCATCAATCACAAGCTGACATCAACAGTTTTGCGAGATCAATAAACCATTACACAAGCATCCTCCAAACAGGCAATAAAGGCTAATCATAAACACCATCAATCTACATGAAAAAATATATACCTGCTCCACCACCCAAGCTGGTTAATGGACACTAATATCCTGGTTGAGGCGAGCACAGAGCCACTCCTCTGCTGTGATGTGGTTCACATTACCCTGCTATCTCTTCTATTTAGCATTTTATATATATATATACATATATTTGCAGTTTTCCACGTAGCTCACATCCACTCTCTAGCTGTCATGTAAAGTAGATCCCCAACCATCCACAGCCAAGCCCCACAGATCTTTCCGTGGTTTCCCCTGACCGCAGCATATGCCCAGGTTCTGGGCACTGACAGCGCGTCACCGCCTGTATACCACAACGATCCAAATCGCTTTATCCTTTGCGCATCCCACACCCTCCTGCATCGTCAGGCCCCGGTCACTCGGAGCATCTTTCACACCATCCTTCCTCCTCCTCTTTGGTTGCCCCTTTCACTTTGTTCCCTCCACTTCCGATATAAAGCAATAATAATGACAATAATGTGTGTAAATGAGTGGATGTGTCTCTCTTCGTCTGTTTCCTGGCGCTTCCTCGCTGACAAGGGAAACAGCGATCAAGTATAATAAAAAATTATAACTAAAATAATAATAATAATAATAATAATAATGATAATAATATCAATAATTATAATAATAATAATAATAATTACTTTTTCTCACATGGCAGTACTGATCAAAAAACATATAATTAAAAAAATCACCAAATCATTTTTCGCTTCATCTTGTTCCATACTTCCTTCTTAGGTCAATCAACCTCATGGTGACTTGCCAAGCTGCGGCAACCTTCGCTGGGTCGCCGTGGTGGCTCTGGGGTACGAATCTCCACAAAGAACGAGATAGTCATCCTTTCGCTGACAGGCGAACGTCAGCTCCCCCTCTCGTCTGTCTGTGACGCTGGAATACTATTTCTCTCTCTCTCTCTCTCTCTCTCTCTCTCTCTCTCTCTCTCTCCCTGGGCCGAGCGGGATCCTGCCCAGAATCCCCGCCTTTTATGGTTCGTAACTTAGGATCCTGTGGATGTGATGGTCTCCCAGCTTCTTAGGTACTAACTGTTACTCAGGTTTTACGAAAGAAACTCCCTGGGCGAGCAAAAGCACACACACGATGCTACCAGACGTAACCTGATGGCAAGAAGAGAACGTTGTTGTTGCTGTGGGCATCACATAAGACCTGGCTCGATCAAGGGACAACATTTGGCACAACCAAGTGCTAACATCTGACGCAAACTAATGCCACCACCCGCTTCCAACACTAGACACGAACCAGTGTCAACACCAGCACGACTTAGTGCTAATGTATGGCACTGCCTAATGCCAACAGCTGACACCAACTAGTGCCAACTTCTGGTACGAACTAGCACGAACTTATGCCACTTCACCACCACTACTACTACTACTACTACACCAACAGCTGCCCATCGAGTCTCACTCGTCTAACATTAAACATTTTCCTAAAGGTCCCATAAATCATTAAGACTTCCTGTAGGGCCCTCAGATAAGTGATCCTTCTCGTGTTCCTGCTGGCCTTCCCACGGATCCCCTCATTCAATACTCGTCGGAAAAAAAATAATCTACATCTATTTTTCTTTACAACCAGACAATCTGCTGGCGCGATCAATATAGACGCATTAACCGCTGAGCCCAATAGAACGCTCGGGACAAGACACTCAAAATCTTTCAGTTAAATCTCTTACGTCAAGGAGAAAAACAAAAATCGACTTTTTAAATATTTTTTTATAATTATGAAGTACCTCAGTAAGCACACACACAAGCAAAGACTAGTCCTACTTTAACCAAGATAACTCAGCCTTATAGAAAAATTATCGAATGTCTCTATAATGACCTTTTCAATCAAAGTTCATCAGTTCCAACAATTTTTTTTTTACGTTCTTTTTCCCCTCCTTGTACTAAACTCAGCCGCGTAAGGTTTCCCAATAAGGTTGGTGGAGGAGGAGATTTTTTTCTAGCTAATAAGATTAATCCGGCGCGGCAGCTGGTCTCCCGCCCCCCTGTCTGCACGCCTCGCCCACCTACAACCAATTTTGCCCACATAAAACCAATTTCGCCCACCTACAGCCAATTTTGGCCTTACTCTAAGCTCCGCAATTACCATTATCTTTATATCCCTTGAGCCACTTAAGGCCCACCGACAGCTGTGCATGATATTAAAAATATTTTCCAATAAATTGCGTCTACTTACATTTTTCTTTTTTTTTCCAAATCTACGACGGCAGAGTAGCAAGTATAACTGTGCCGTCACAACGTCCACTACTCATCTTCAACCTCCACCCATCACTCTAATCCCTCCAATAACAATCCTTCACGCCTTAATTACCACTGTCCCCTTAATCATTATTGCTCATTACCTCACTTGGCTGCATTGCACGAGGAATTTCCTTAAATTACAAGAACTATGTTATCATCATTAGCGTCAGCTAATTCAATTAATATATTTTACTCTTAATCCAGAGCTTCCCCTCACTGTCAGTAGGGTCTCGTGGGGCCACACTAGGGAACCGTCCACTGGCCACAGCCACTTAGTCAGTGGGGTTTCGTGGGGCCACTCGGATCCATCGCCCATCCGGAGCCACTCACTCTCAGTGGGATCCCGCGGGGCCACTGAGAAGCGTCTGCCAGCCCGATCCACTTACTAAAGGCCACCAGCCCAGTGAGCAAGACTTATTGTCCTGTGTGTCTGTATCCACAGTGTTTAGTTTATTCATCTTAAGAGTCAATAAATTACCTTATCTTCATTATTACAACAGTATGCAACTCATAACTCGAATACACTCCCCATTCCTTGAATTATTTTTTTTTTCATCTCCGTCTCTATTATAAGGTACGATATCTGTCGATGTCAAGACTGTTTTCGTTATAATAACGGCACTAGCAGTAAGGGCTCTTAAACACGATACGTGGGCAAGTATGGTTTTGGTGAACGCTTCAGGTCATTGTCAAGGTATGGTATCGAAGCACTATGCTCATGTCTGTTGAGCCGAGGGCGTGTTTACGTGGAACCTGCTCACCAAATCCGGTCAGTGGAAGGGATACCATAGTTTCGGCACATATACCTCGCCTGTACCAGCTCCTGACTTTTTTGATGCATTAATAAGTTTCAATTCTTTCCTGTACTGACTGCGTAGCGTGTTTATTTTCTTCTTTAATATTTCTAGTGAGCACAGTGGATTAACATTTTTTTACGTAATCAAGAAGTTACGCATACGCTTTGCACTTTTCATTTCGATTTTTATAAATGTCACTTTTTACCTAGTATAGACAAGGCCGGTCCCTATACCGTTCAATCAGTTGTAAAGTAAGCGCCTTTGTCCACTCAAAAATGCCTGGCTGGTGTTGCAGACACCGGTGAAGCGTCCATTGCTGCTGCTGCGTACGGAGCCCGAATGGAGTGGCAGGGGCCCACGTAGGTGAGCGCGCGAATATTCAGCTCACTCGCTTTAGCTACCCAGGAAGTGTAGGTGGTTCAGCGTTTCTGTCTACATGAGCAGTTTCCGAGCACAGCTTCGGTACCATGCTTCGAAACCATACTTGGCCGAGTATCGTGTATAAAAGCCCTAACAGTAGTGACACAGTCCACACAGCACAAACCTAGGTCCTTACCCACGCCAAGCCCAAAGTAGAACGTTTCATGACCGAGACTTTTTTTTAATCTCGAAATACCAAATGGATAAGGTATCAATCCCTGTATCAAGTTTGAATCTACTAACGCATCCAAATGACTTCTGGTTCCGACACAAACAGTCAGACGGACACAGGAGGCCACAGGCCACACTCAGGTAGTGTTGGTGTAACATTCAGAATCATTACCGGTCAATGGGAAACTCGGAAACCAAGATGATCAACTGTGCTGTTGGGATCGCTAAGCAAAGCCCGAAATTCTTAGGATGTAGCCATCTGGCATCTTGGCTTAACAGAACCGCGACAGATTATCAATAATTCTGATGAATATCTACGTCAGTGAAGGATATTTTCAATGGATGATTTGCATATTCATTAATAACAATCAGAGAAGGGCCCATGTTTCGGAACGTCGATTCCGCCTGTAATTTATATTTCTCATTATTCTCTCAGTTTTCGAAGAAAGGCAAAATATCTTATCTATAATTTCCTGTAATAACATATAACTCACATAATAAGGGTATAACCGGTGAGGCTCTAAGATACATTATACTACTGGGAGATACGCAAGCCGACTGCTCCCTTCTCATTCCCCTCTTTATTAGGGCATTCGTAATCGCTTCATCCGCATCTCCCCCTCTCCATCATATTTCACCGGCGGCCATCATCATCATCACACATCCCCAGCCCCCTCCACTTCTCTCCCCCCGGCCGCCCTCCCTCGCTCCATCACACTATCAGAAATCCATAGCCACAAATACCATCCCGAACTATCATTAGTGGTGGCAACCACGACCTCCCCCCGACAACCACCTACAATGCGTAAACATACCACACTCCATACCGTGTCTCGTGTGTGTCTGATTAGTTTGTGTGTTAACGGGGAGAATTTTACACTCGTATTGCCCCGTCTCTTAACCTTGTATATGTATCATGTCATACAACTAAGACTATATGAACACACACACACACACACACACACACACCAGCCTATTCCAGGCACCTGTTTATCGACCAGCCACGAGGGAAGGATGAACACCTGGGTTGGGTGTAGGCTAACTGTCACACCCAGAATTCGAATCCATGCCCTCTTAAAATGTAACAGCAAGGTTGACCTTGCGATCTTGACTTTATGTTTTGTTGTTGCACGATTCCTTTATCGTCAGTTAAAAAGGGCTGTTCCCTCAACATATATTCCTGTGTTCATTAATATGAACTTACCCCAATTTGCCTTTTAAGTGATTCTCTAAATCATTTGTTTCTACCACGGTAAATACATGGTGAGGTTACTAGTTGCAAGACAGGTAAAATAATGATAATAATAATAATAATAATAATAATAATAATAATAATAATAATAATAATAATATAGAGAATACTTGTAAAATGCATGTAAGGAAAAGTTATAAAGTATAGACACGGGATGTAAAATGGTCCCGGGTATCACATCAATTTCCTTGAATTAGAATTGTAGTACTTCCCTTGGCGGCTGCTGTCTACAGCCTACTACCAACGTGTGTGTGTGTGTGTGTGTTTGTACTTTTCTAATTATCTGTCGATATGTCTTCCTTGGTTCTGTCTGTTCATAACTGAGAATGACAGCATGGCCCGAAAGGATTTACGAGTTTGTGTATGAATAACCTCATTACAGTTATTCTAGTAATTACCAGGAAATAAACTAACTACTTCAAATGTGCAATGCTACAAAAATATAACCTTACCAGCGTAAGTAATTAATTCATATTCAAATACAATTCATCACAATAAGTATAGGAAATAATAATCAAAATTTCATTTGGATATCAAAACACTATGACGCTATTGAATTATCAACTATTTTCTTTTTTGTACTCCTACTCAGTTACACCATATGCTATCACTGTTTTACTAATTCAAAGGAATACTTCTATGATAGTAAAAATAATGCGTTAAGAGATGGTGTGCACATCTCCTAATAATAATACGCGTTATCTTAATTTCATTATCCTAATCTAGTACCTACATGCTGAAGAACGAAACTTCGACATCATGTTACTGATATTCAGTAGCGTCATCACAACCAGACGAAGTTCCAAATTCTAAAACACAATATTCCCCCTTAAAATACATAAACAAATGATTAAAAAAAAAATCGGAAATAGCGATCTCAGACGTTTTCCTTCCTTTTAACTGAACGGGCGACATTCGACGAAATTTACCCTTAAATCCGTGGAACGTTGACTTGAAATAATCATTACGCTGTGTGAATAATTGATCATACCTTCTTGAACTTTTCAAACTCTAAATAAATACTTACGATTTAAGAATAACGAAAATCTGCATAAAGAGCTTAATGTGGATTTCAGTATAAGAAAATAAGGAAAGTAACAGGAACACGAAAATATTTAATTAAAGGGAGTGATTGCTGAAAAATTACCGTGAAGAAAATCATGTTCCACTTGCAAAAGAAACATGTAAATGCATATCATTTCATAAATATAATCATTCTAATAAATAAATGAATATATATATATATATATATATATATATATATATATATATATATATATATATATATATATATA
>JAYMFT010237932.1:0-11094 GCA_038088735.1 Panulirus argus | reverse complement strand
AGAGAGAGAGAGAGAGAGGGAGAGAGAGAGAGAGAGAGAGAGAGAGAGAGAGAGAGAGAGAGAGAGAGAGAGAGAGATCCTTCCTATGTCAGTACTGGCCCTCCGGGACTACTAACGTAGCAGAAGCACTCTCTAAGTTTCCGTAGCCAACGGTGCACAAGGTAGATGGTATACGACCGACCGCCTCGATGGCCCAGATATTCACTCGAAGCTGGTCGAGTTGGGGATGGTTCTCCCGACAGATGGAAAACCAAAGCTTTTAGCATATCGGCTGAGTGCTCCAAGCCCTTCTGCCGCCCATGGGGGAAATAAAGAGGAAAGAATGAAACTACAGAGGCGTTCGGAGATCGTCCGGATGGGAGCGGGGAGACCATGAATCTACGGCATCATCAGCTGAAAGAAACTGTCTTATTGCAACTGCCGGGGAGCAAGTTGAGAAGAGGAGGTTCGTTGTCTAACGCTTGATATAAACTGATTGTCATTTGCTGTTTGTAGCAGTTAGAGCAGAGGGCAACTTTTAGAGGGATTTTCTTTTTTCAGTATCAAAATTTATCTTGGGTTAACTGCTGTTGATATGAAAGAAAAAAAGTCAATATCTTGGGAATATTTTGCCTTATACAAAGCGAAAAATCTAATCGTCATAGAGCAGAGTAGAGGTCTCTGAACCCCGTTTGTAATGTTGAGAACCTGAAACCCAATGACGCTGAAGGCAGCTGCTGGGTAAGTATGAGTGAACTGTGAGTCTGTGTTCACTCGGTCCAACAGAACGGGATCGAACAAACACGTGGTATCACCGAGAATCATGTCGTCAAAACATTTACAAAATTTTCACACCTGGAATTTTTGAATGATACGAAGAAAAAAAAAAAGTGTAACGTTCTCTGTCTTGGACATTTCAAAATCTTATATATTTACGTCTTAGAGTTTTGGAATATGTACTTAAAACCTATAATGGTCTAACTTCACTGTACATATTTTAAAGTCCAAGGGATACTATCGCAGTTTCAACTGCCGATGAAATCACATTTATAAGCGTTTGTTTCTCATCTGATTTCTCCTTGGACTATTTTCTTAACTTCTTCACCTGGCTCACATCTTAAGCCCCTGCCAATATTTCATTTCTTGTCCAGAAGCACTTCTTTCCTCGAACACAGACAAGTAGATCGGACCGACATGCAAAACTCGCGTGTTTTGAAGTATGTGCCTCCGAACTTGCACCAATGGTTATTTGCGTGTTTTCGTTTCTGCACAAAAGAATCACAATTTTTCCGTCGTCTTGGAAACATGCAGTAGCAGCCCTTCCAATCCCCACTTTAAAAGAAAAACAAGAAAGAAAAAGAGGGACGTGAAAGTTCAATTCACTCCAACTTTTCGTCTTATTGCCTTAAGAAAAGAAAAAAAAATCATTGTCCTTGATTCACACAAGTCTCCCGTCTTATCACCAGGATGGCTTTCCTCAAGGCGTGGTCTACTGTTCATATCCTTTCCTATACCACTAATCTCCGATCATCCATCTCTGGAACACTTTGGGAAATCGTATTGTGTTGCCCTTGATATTCAGAATGCCTCTAATAGGGCGTAACATTGGTGTCCGATCTCCGAGCTCTTCTCTTTTGCCTTTCACCTCTCACTCTTTTCTCTTAGGTTCAGCTTTCTCTCTGGTTGGTCCAGATTCCATAATTGGCATCAATCCATTCTATTCCTACCAGTCGCAATCTTCGTCAGTGTTCTGTCCTGTTTCCTCCTAACTTCTTCCTTCTTATCAACGGCACTCCTCCCTCAACACCGCACTCCCATTCCGAAAGCTCTCTATTCCTCAATTTCCTTCAGAATCTCTCCAGTTTCTTCTGTTCGATCTTCGTCTCGTCTCGACTACTTTAAATTCAGATTGGATACGATTTCCCAGCGGAGCAGACTTGAATTAGTTGAGTTTATTGCCTCTAAAACCCTGTTTTCCCCCTCTGTTCTTTTTCCTACGACGCTTCGCAAGTTTCCCGTCACCTGGGATGACATTAAGGCTCCACTGCTCGGTGCACCAAGCTTACTTGGTATCAGCGTGACGCCTAAAATATTTTGGAAGACCACATCACATGAATAGCGAAGTATGCCTCCGAAAAAGCAACTGAAAGACTTCTTTACATGATGAAAGATTTTCTTCCAAGCAACTACCATGGTTATACAAAAAGACAGTTATTCGTCTCTGAATACGATATTGAACTCACATCACACCTAAAGCAGGTTCTGGCTTTATGTATTTACTCGACATAGTTGGATCTTTAGCAGTCCTGCATCTAACCTAACCCTGCCTGATTTCAAAACTTAGTTGTTCTTTCATCTGTAGATACGTATTGTTCCAGAGTGTTGCCTGCATGTGCGCTTCCGCTATCAGCTACGCCTTGTCGTAAAGAATTTGGCAGGTCATAGAGTTATACAAATATTGTGAGGTCGTTGGCAGTTCAACGGTGGAGCGTTGTGATGTCTCCTACATTCTTTACAAAAATAACCTTTTGAACTGATGGCTTCTTTATCAATAAATTCTTGAATATATTTACTTATTCCGTAGCTAGGGCCTTTGTCGTAAGAAAGATGTTAAGAAATAAAGTTATTCTAAAGAACTGATGACATTAAACGTGTAAAATTTTCGCAAACACCTGTTGCTAAGACAGTACCAAGTCAATCATGTAGTAGTAGAAATGAAATTAGTATCAAATTCAAAGTTGGAACTTTAAGGAATCTGAAATGACATTTCTCATTCCGGTACATATTTTCATTTATGAATAATGTACCCAAAAATATTCAACGAGAAAAAAAAAATCTTTGCCACGATGCATGCAAGACTGAAAATAAAAAAATGATTGAGCTTTTTATCTAACACAAATAAAATGTAAGAGTTAAGACTCTATATAGCCCTGCAAACTGTAAATTTAGTAAAACACAAACAGAGAGGCGAATGTTTAAATGCATTTTTACACATGCCATACATGCAAAGAAACATACAAAGCACAAACATACACAAATGAACACACACACAGACACACACACACACACACACACACACACACACAAGTACATAAATAGCCACTGAATAAATGATAACAAAGCCTTCGCGATAAATCTAATTAACCCGAGGAAGTAATAGACGATGCAATCTCTAGGAGGTCGGAGAGAGGTGAAAGCTGAGGAGAGGGAGAGAGAGGAAGATGAGCCTGAGGAGAGGGTGAGAGGAAGGTGAAGCTGAAGAGAGGGTGGGAGGAAGGTGAGCCTGAAGAATATGAGGCCGAGGAGGTAGGTTTAAGGGCAGATGTGACTGAGGAGAAGATGAGAGGAAGATGAAGCTGAGAGAAAGGGGAGGAGGAGGAGGAGAGGAAGGTGAGGCGATGGAGATAAGATGAAAGTGAGGCTGAGGAGGGATGTGAGACGAGAAGATGAGGCGGAGGAGTGACGTTAAGTGACGGAATGTTACTGGTTAAAACTGAGGAACGGAGTTGATGATGACCTTAACAACAGCTCATGCAAATGACCATTACGGTAACTTTGACCTTGATAATGTGCGTGTTTTTTGCGCTAGTGCGCATCTCCTGCGAGCGAATTCGTGGGGTAGGCGTCAATGCGCGTTAACGGCTCTGTGGATTCTATATATTTGGAGTTAAAGGCGGACTCACTGTACCGTACGTCCGCGCGTCCCCCGTGGGCTAGTCTCGAGCTAAATACACTAAATACACTAAATAACTGGTCGACGCATATCAAATGGACGAAACGCACCACCTGGACGGCAAAACAGCGATCGTAGGTGGACGAAACAACTCGACTGGACGACGGATAACTACACGTGGACGATACGTAACTACCGAACGACACACATTCAATGGACGGTAAATTGAAGCGGACGACATATACAGTAACGTCACAACACACCAGGACGAAACACAATAACTGGACGAAAAACGACCTACAGACAAACACAGTAATCTGAGGCGACACATAGGACGACATACATTACACGGACATGATACGATGTGTGGACGATGAACACTGATGGAACGACAAGCAATGAAAAGACGACACACGCAGGATCGCAACGACACACGATAAACGGATGACACTGAGAAGAATAGACATTAGATGAACGACACAGTTACTGGACGACTTACGGAGCCAGAACGACACACTGAACCTCACCAACACAGTAACTAGACGACAATCAATGGCAGGACGACGTGTAAAAACTGGACGACTGACTAGAAAATCACACAGGAAGTGAACGACACTCATTCGATGGACGATGCACATCAGAAGTTGGACGACTAAAAGCAACTACACGACACATAGTAACTGGGAAAAACACGGTTGTTGGCACACGGAACGACACACAAGCGCTTGACGACACGCCGTAGGTAGTCGGCATGAAGGAAGTCGACGACACAGAGCGACCGGATTACCAACAGTCGTTGAACTCACCACAACAGCTGAACGGCACACGGTAACAGAACGACATGTAGTTAATGACCGACATGCAACAGTTGGATTGCGCACGGAAATCCGACGACAGGCAGCACCTGAGCGACAACCAGCGACTAGACATCAAAAACTGCATGACGATTGATAACTGAACGACTAAACTGAACGACATGAAGGACTTGAATATTGCAGGACAATAAAAGCAGCCGAAGAACGGCAAGTGTGCGAAACAAGGACTCGACGACACACAAGCAGACGACACGCAGCGGCTGCAACCTGGTTAGCAAGTGGACGACATCCACAAGCTGGATGACGAACCGTGGGCGGACGACAGAGAGTCAGAAGACGTTGAACTGGACGGTGGAGTAAGTGGATGACACTGAGTGAACCAAACGCAGTATGGGAACTAGAAACAGTATATGAACCACGTACATTAGGTGATCCACACACAGCATGTGAACCGCACACAGTGAGCCACACAGAGTAAGTGAACAACAAATAGTAAATTAACCACACACAGCAAGTGAACCACATAGAGTAAGTGGACCACACACTGTAACAACCACGGACAGTTAGTGGACCAAACACAGTTAAGTGAACCACACACACAGTCAGAGAACCAACACATACAGTAAGCGAACCCATGAAACACACAGTAAATGAACAACACACAACTAGTGAACAACACATAGTTAACCAGCTTTGACCGCCCCATTAAGTTTCCCCTGAATATTGAACAAGAGCGAATGAGGTTCGTCTGAACTTTTGACTTTAAAAGAAAAATATATTTAACACCAGCACAGCAGACGGTGTCCAAAACGAAGTTGGCTGTCCACAAATTGTGAACATCTATTTACATAACAACTTAACACAGATATTTACATCTGTAAACAGAGGGCGCGCGAGGCAACAGATGGAAATCCATTCGAGTAAGTTCACGAACTCAAACTGTTGAGCAAATTTGTGGGGACGGAACATTCCGGGCACATTTCTAGGAAATGCTAACTGTACAGACACACTTTACATTCCTCGTTTACCCGACCAGAATGGGATTGGTTGAATTTGGAACCATGAATGAGAGTGAAGTATCTCTTATTTCAATGAACTGTTCATGCAACCTGTAGGGCTGTATACATCACCAGATGTTTTCTTCTTATTCCATTATCAATAAGCTGCAACAGTTGTACAAGGAGAGTTAAGAACGCAGCTGAATACAATGTATATGTGTGAAGCAAATCTAAGAATGATAAAAGTGTACTACGCTACTTAAAATCAACTAAAACACATACAGCCACAAAACACGTATAAATGACGAGGGGACTATATACCACTCTATGTGAGTACAAAGTCTGAGAAAATAAATCTGATGAAAACTGTGCTGTCAAATTACAAGACATTAAAACTAGAGTAGAATCGTGATCATGAAATCCTAATAATCAAACAAAAACTGACCTACAATTCTAGCCATGGATTTCAAACCATAAATCAATCCCTGCACCACTGAAAAGAGAGGGGGACCCAATGAAGAATTCATTGGCAGTGGAATTTCAGCATCCGTTTAATTTCGGCTTGTCTTCCCATATCCACAGATTATCGAGAATACACAGGCTAAAGACACATCGTAAAAGAGTGCAAAACTCTGAAGTCAGTAAATCGTACAAGGTGTTCATACTCCTTTGAATGGTCATTATTCATTCTTGCACCTATTCTGAACTGAGCTAACATGTTCCTCGATACGCATGGAATGAAGCCGTGCGGTCTTTCCGGCATAGGCTACTTTCCAGGTGCTTCATGTACATTTGCACACTACATGAAAGAACACAGGAACAGACGAACACATGGCCCGTCTAGCTCACATCCATTCTCTAGCCGTCATGTATAATGCACCGGAACCTCAGTCCCACGCTTACAACCAGGCCTCATAGACCTTTCCGTGGTTTCCCTGACCACTTCACATGCTCTGGTTCAGTCCAATGAAAGCACGTCTCAACCGCCCTATATATCATATCGATCCAATTCACTCTGTCCCGCGCATACTTTACACCCTCTTGCATCTTCAGTTTCCAAGTACTCTAAACATTCCACCTATCCATCTCCAGTTTGGTCTCCCCTTTCTCCTTTCTCTAACCACTTTTGGTACATATAACCTCCTTATCAACCGCTCCAAACGTCCAAACCATTTCAAGTAAGTCCTTTTCAAGTCTCTCAACCGTACCTCTCTTATTACCACACATTTGTCTTACCCTATTATTTCTTACTCGATCAACCCTCTTCACACCACATACTGTCCTCTGACATTTCATATCCAACACACTGACCCTCTTCCATACTTTCTCTTCTACGGCCTAAGCCCACTTTGCTCTCTTTCCACACACGTCACAGTGTACGTAGAACCTTGCCTCCTACCCACCCCACCCAACCTATGGCCCACATCAGCTTCCATGGTTCCATTCGCTGCCATGTCCACCCCCAGGTATCTAAAACGCTTCACACCCTCCAGGTTTTCTCCATTCAAACTCATACTCCAAACCAAACCGTCTCTCTCCACTGCTGAAACTAATAACATCGCTTTCATTCACATTTACTCTAAACTTTCTCCTTTAAAACACATACTCTTCCAAACTCAGACATCAGCTTCTGCAGTTTCTCACACTAATTTGCTACCAACACCGTGTCATCAGCAAACGCGCATACCTACTCCTCTCTCCAAGACCCTTGCATGCCTATCCATGAACAACCCATCCATAAACAAAATAAACAAATTGTGTGTGAGTGTGTGTGTGTGTGTATAATTCGCCACATGAGGTGTACAGGAATCAGTAGAAAATATGGCAATAAACAAACATGTATGTTAACTACGAAATATTCCTTAATACCAAATCATACACGTTGAAACTGGTCATTGAACGTTCGTATAGACAGTAAACAAACAGCACAGACAGACAATGGGAAAAAAATTCTAACGTATCAGCGATACCAGCCGACAACAGAAAACGAAAGCTGAAGAAACTGGAGAGTGATTCAAAGTGAAGAGGCAACGGTTGCTGACAATGAGAGAGAGAGAGAGAGAGAGAGAGAGAGAGAGAGAGAGAGAGAGGGGGGGGGGGTAAGAGGGCGAATGTTCTTCTGACCTTTTCTTTCTCTCTCCCTCTTCCTTCCTATCAGCTTTCTCCTTTTAAGAGTCAGGTTAAGGAACGCCCGGGGAGCGCTGAGCCCTGATTAATTTCTATAATCTTTTCCTTTCACACGGGATGACCTTGCATTTTTTTTTTTTTCATTCCCCCCGTTCCATGTCGATTACGAAACACGGAACAGACCATAGAAGTGAATGACTTGCTAGAAAAGAAAATATACTGTCAAACGATAACCGCAAAACGAAACATCCACATCGACATCACATGCATGTACGAGTTACCACTGTAAATTGCGTTCAGCAATTTAAGGTAATTACGTCTGTAGAAAAAAAAAAAAAAATATTCGCTGGATGAAAAGCGTTTCATTACGAGAAAGCTTTTTATGTAAAGAAAGAGAGAAAATATAATAAGCAAATGTGAATCTTGGTAATAAATGCCCGCCAGCATCCGTGAGGCAGTCTGATGTTAGGTCAAAGAGCATGACGTTAGGCACGTCAGCAAAGAATCAGTGAGTTGCAGCAAGTAGATGTCTTTCGTTATGTTGCGACCTCAACGATGAGTTTATGTTTCGTAGACCTCAGGCACTGGTCGAACCCTGTCATTAGGGAGGAAGTACCATTCGTTCCAGGAGCCAGCAGGGCCAACAGTAATACTTACCCTAATGCTTGCCTTGGAGAATAATTGACACCACTTCGACCCCCGTCGTGTTCGACACAGAGAAAGCAAAGTTTCACGAGCAGGCAGTGAGTAAACGAGGTATAGTGAGTTCGTAGTTTTATGCCGGAGCCGTGAGTGAGATGGTTTACACGGAGGTTCTCCACAACAGTCAATTGGGCAAGTTACAACAGCACACGCGATCAATGGGCAATATGCCTCATTTGTGTAATTGCTAATCCCAGTCGGAAATACACAGTCCACAAGGTCTGGAGACTTACGATACCACTCGGAATACGGACAAAGACGCTCTAATGCTTTGTATTCCATACAGGATGAAGCAGTATTTCTAGGAGTATTATACTTCTGAAGAAACAGTAAGGAATTACAACTAACTAATCCCGGAATTTAGAGAAAAGCAAAGATGTGATAATATCTGTAATACTTTCATGACGTGACATCAACATGTTTACTGCCCGCAGAATCATCCGCATCAACAACAGGGAGCAAAGCGAAAACTTTAATAATCACAGGAAAAAAAAAAGAAAACTTTGATGCGACAAGAAATTTATTTCTTGGGGAGAGACTGCAACCTCAGAGCAATTACCTCGAGCAAGTTGGGGCAGAGTGCTTAAAATTAACGTAAAGGCAACGACAGTGAATCATGCTCATGGCGTTAATTAATTTGAGACGGACGAACGTCCTCCTGACACACTGATTCAGACAAGACAGGGCACAGGAGCTAAGGGGAGGGCCAGATCTGGTCAGGTTAAATCAGTGTGAAAGAAAAACTAACAATACAATGTTCTTCTGTACAGTCAGCCAGAGATATAGTACTGACGAAACAGATTTTACGGACAGAAGCTGTGGTCAAAGTCAAGCTTTGCCTGATGGACAAAACTAATTAAGAAACAGAGAAAATTAATGCAAGAAACTTTGAGGTGGTGGAAATCTTGCCTTTCTGAAAAATTTCATATCGCAGAACTTAGGAAAGACATTTTAAAAGGCAAAAAAAAAAAAAAGTTTGCTGATGCTTAGCGATACAGGGATAAAAAAAAAAATTGTTACAGCGTCCCCACTCTTCAGTTTCCGATGGCCGTGCGTTAATCATTTGACGAAGTGCCTTGGATAGTGTTGAGTGGTTTATCTAATGCCGGAGGCATACAAGCAGCCAGCTTTAGGGTGCGGAAGTAAAAGTAGTATATAGAGAATAGGAAGAGAAAGCCAACGGCGTAGAGCAAGGAAAGAAGGAAGGGACAAGTTGTGACAGCTGACTGGAAGACTTGATGAGTCGGGATGCTTTACCGACTTGATTCAATCGAGTAAATGTAACGACCAGTAAAAATCACTACTCCATTACAAGCACCAACCAAGCACTCGTTTACATCGAGCAACTACTGAGAAGAGAAGAATCTTTGGCATCAAACAAATGGCAATCATATTCATCTTCTTCGAGGTCCACTTCGCTGCTCTCTGTGTAACGTATGGTATCCTGAATAAGTAAGACCTTCTGGGGACGCCAGGCATGTTCATTATGTTCAATAGTGAATGTAAGCTGTCCCAAGGGACGGTAA
The DNA here is from genome assembly GCA_038088735.1 of Panulirus argus. Classification (NCBI taxonomy): domain Eukaryota; kingdom Metazoa; phylum Arthropoda; class Malacostraca; order Decapoda; family Palinuridae; genus Panulirus; species Panulirus argus. The sequence continues at coordinate 1,274 of JAYMFT010237932.1, read as the reverse complement.
TAGATTGTATAAAGTTCTTGAATGAGTTTTGGAGAAGGAGCATCTGATTAGGTCACATGTGCCCCATTAGTAAATTTTACGCAATTCTCGGTAAGCCAAGTGAGAAAAGTGACAAATCGAAACACAAATTGAGCGCAAGAAAGTGGAGAAATCCAAAAGTGAGTCACCATCGCATAAGTGTACAGGATAATCTGTTACAAAGAAAACTTCTTTGACAAAGAGAATGAGGCCTCGTAGGAGACGAGACACAGCCCTTAAGAACACCACTGATTATAGGAGAAAAAAAAAGTTTAATTAATCATTGATTATGGATATGGGCGGAAATGAGAAGATGAGGAATGAAAGACACTGGAGCAAGGACATCAAAAGAGGGGAGCCTGAACATTAGCACCACTCAATCAAAAACTTTTCGAAGCATCGAGAAATCCAACACAGAATGTCAACAATTCTCTGTGAGATTACCCAATATGTCGCCAATACATCTCGCCGTTCATAAACATTACTGGTGATCAGAGATGCTAAGGAAATGCCTGTTGATGAGAGACTGAAAGACTCTCGAGAGATATTATAAGTTTAGGCAACAGGACTATTGCTAGAGTGGTCAAGACATTAACCCTCCCTCTGGGATCCGATGTACAGTTAGTTGTATTTCCAAACTGTAAGAAAATTTCTTGTCATCAGGATGATGCAAGAGATGAATGAGTACATCGCGCAGGTTGTGAGGCACAATGCTATAGAAAAAAATGGAGGGACAGAACCTGGTCCATACACTTTGGTTCTCAGACAAACACGCTTTTTGGACTGTGCGAAACAAAGATAATGATAGAAAGGCGCACGAGATTAGTAAGAGGCGCACCAGGAAGGAAGTTGTGAGATGTTGGAGTCATCCAGAGCGTGATTAGGGGTTATGAAAAGAGTTGCATTATCGGCAAATGGAACAGCAATGTGTCGTCCTTGTGAAAAGGACAAAGATCTAAAGATTGAGAAAGACTCTCAGGGATACTTTTAATTAAACACTAGAAAAAAAAACTCCGAGGTGTAACAGTTTGCTTTGCCGACAGTGAAACATTCATGGGCCACCCGGGGTCGAGCGCATAGGTTCGAATCTTGGTTGCGGTAGTCTGCCTACAGTCAAACCAACTGTTTATCCTGTCCTAGTAATTGTTCGATAAGTGCGGTACCTAGCTTAGGACAGGGTATATATATATATATGTGTGTGTGTGTGTGTGTGTGTGTATATATATATATATATATATATATATATATATATATAT
>JAYMFT010237921.1:0-11094 GCA_038088735.1 Panulirus argus | reverse complement strand
TATATTCGCCATTTTCCATGTTAAGAGAGAGAGAAAGAGAGAGAGAGAGAGAGAGACAGAGAGAGAGAATCATTCCTACACAACTTTTTTGTATTTGTTTGATCATCCTCCACCTGCCTTCCCACCTCCCTGACTCTGCCTACCACCATTGCTTGGCAATGTCAGTGATGAAGACATATCTGAAAACAATCACTCCAAAACCCGTGGGCAAAGACGATGTTCGATTTCACCTCAGCAGGTTTAGAGCAAGACTTTGTCACGAGATGAGACTGACTGCCTCATTACTGTAGGCTGGAGTGCTCGGCGCGTTTATTACATGGTCATCATGTGGAGCCTGGGCTTGCTTACCTCTGGCAACAGTATGTTTAATATTGCTCTCCTCATAAGAAACACGATATTGCTGGGATGGAATCTGCTCCAACAGCTTTCAGTGTGCTAACCAATCGTCTCTGAATTGTCAATATTCCTTTTTGTACACCTACATCATCTGACATCTATGACCTTTCTATTTATGGGTAAGATTTGAAATTCTGCTGCGAGCGGTAAAGTAATTTCTGACGCAGAATATCCGCAAAGAGGATTTCTAGCATCATGTCTTGTGTAATGAAAGACAGAGGAAGAAATAAGCACAAAGTTCATGTGTTGATCTCGAGAAAACTATAAATGTTTGGGCTGGATATAGTCTAATCAAACAGCTTTTTCTCAAATAGAAGAGTTTTCTAGCTCATGAAATTATATCGTGATTCAGTTTATCTTTAGAGGTTTAGGTGATTTGGGACCTATATTTTGATATTGCTTTGAATATACATTCAGGATCTGAGTTCTTTCTGAAATCTACTTCTTTAGAAAACGAAGAGAAAATATTGAAGAAAAATGCACAAGCAGCTCATCTAAATGTCTGGATTTTTTTCCAATTTATTCTTTTTCCAGGTGGGGACACACACACACACACACACACAATCACAAACAAATAATAAAACGTGGATATATGTTCATGTATTCTCTCTCGAAAACATCTGGAAGGCTCGAGTCATGACATGATTAATCGACTGCTAACGATCACGAAGTATAGAAACAAACTCGTTACATCATCAACAATGGAGCAAGTTTCCTCCTTTTTTTTTTTCCTTAAAAAAAAAATTAGAGTGGCCTTCAGAACTGCGTCTCTTATCATGAGTGGTCATGTTGTTAAACCCACTGAGGGTCTCGAATGCTACCTAATCTTACGACTGTAACAGGCAACAAGAATGTGATGATTAATTTACAGAAACTGAGAACGTACGTAAGTCCTTCACAAAAGTTTTAAGCATACAAGAAAAGCAAGAGGATCTTTCGAGTTCAGATGAGCTTCATGCATGTACTTGAAGCCCTCAAGACTATGGGGAAAACATTAGTCACTAAGCCTTTTTAATATCAGTGTAAAGTATTCCACAAGAAGCATCATAGTGATGCTCTGACAAACACATATCTATCATAAAATCCACAGAGCTCTGGACTGTGAGACTGTCTCGGGGCCAAACTGCCCTCTACTAGAGGGAGATCCAAAGAGCGAGAGCCAAGCTTTTTCCGTCCGACCAACAGACGACGCTTTGACAAAAGATCCTTCACGTCCCCGAGACCAAAGTCTGCTGGTTCGAGTCTCAACAAGTGCTTATTAAAGCCTGGCTGGTTCAGAGATTCCAAAACAGAAAGAGCCAAGACTCGCTCGTCCCACGAATAGTCAAGGAACATAGGTTGATTGGTTTCTAAATCACATTTTCCTTTGTTTGTACTGTTATGAGAAACAGAAGTGACTTTTTTTTCCTTTCGTTTATTTCATTCTTCTTCTTCGAAGATGAACCCTCTTACTGGTGGTTTGATAGATGTTCACCGGAAGAGGCCTTGAAATAACGTAAGAATTGGTCGGCTGAAATTTTTTGGTGTAATCTGCTGTAGATCCCTTAACCATTGGTGGTGACGCCAAAGCTTTTTCATGTATTGGCTTCTCTACAATAATAAATTTCAGCGACTGAGCTTTGAACATTGCAGCAGTTAGTTAATGATACCAGATCGTACAATTCCAGTCAAAGCGAGAAATGTTCAGGAACAATAAAACACATCGTAATTTTATATTAACAACAATCAGATTTATAGGAACAAAATACATTAAAGTGTATTAGAAAAAACAAGAGATTTACAAGAATCATAATAAAGATTACGCATTGACGCTCAAAGCAAGATATCTACAGGAACAAGATAACATCAAAAATTTAGGAGAAAAACAAGAAAATTACAGGAACGAGATAACAGATCATACAATTAAAATCAAAGTCAGAAATTCATAGAAAACAAAAATCATAAAATGATGACTGAAACAAGAGATTTACGGGAACACAACAATATATCATACAATTAGAAACAAATTAGAAATCTCGCTGGAAAGAGGCTACAAATCACAACGTTTCATTCAGACAAGAAAGTGACAGGAACAAAATGACAGATCATAAAGTTGAAATGAAAATCAAATTCACGGGAAGAGGATAACAGTGAATGTAATCAATATGAAATGACGTGTATAGGAGTAGGATAGCAGACCATGCACTCATAATCATAGATATCTACAAGAACAAGATTACAGTTCAGACAGGAACAATAAAAAAAACTAGATTTACAAAACAAGGAACAGATAATACAAATACATTGAAAATCAAAGCTACAAACTGATCATGCAATCCGTCACAACAAACAGTTACAAGAACAAGATAACAGGACATCAGTAATCATGATAAAGATTTGCAGGGCCAAGATAACAAACAAATCGGGTTCACTCAGAACCTAATCGGAAAGTCATCAGGACGATGATTAGCAGACCATACGATCAATGATCACGGTGGCTTTACCAATCCAATTTACACCCTTAAAGAGTGACCTAGGCTGTGTAACGGCTCCTGAAACTCTGTCACCTCTCTGACCGTATCCACTCGGTTGTTATTCACCTTTTCTGTTCATGCTTTGAGAGGTCCTGAAAAGTGACAAAATTTCATTACCACATTCCTCTCCCTCCTTCACCTCCGCCACCTTATACACCCAGAGGCTCTTCATCGTTCCGTTGGACGGTCTTGAAGAGTGACGAGGGCGGTGATTGTATTCCCGTAGCAATCACCTTTACCTCGAACTCTCAGCTCTTTCTTATTCATCGTTCTATTAAACGTTCTTAAAGAGTGACATAAGTGACAACTACATTTCTGTAACCCTGTCACCCCCTTGACCATATCCACCTTAATCACTGTTCTGTTACGTCTTGCAAAGTCTTGAAAAGTGACATAAGTAATGATTACGTTCTTGTAACTCGTTCTCCTCCTTGACCTTGCCCACTTAGTTGTTATTAATCGTTCTATGATGATCAAAAAGGTCTTGAAAAGTGACACAAACAATGATTACATATCCGTATCTCTCCGACCTTCTTGACCTGATTCACTCAGTTGTTATTCATCGTCGTATCAAACAGTCTCTTAGAGTGACGCAGGTAATAATTACATTCCTGTAACTCTGTCACCTCTGTGAACCTCATCACTCCGTCGTCACCCACTGCTGCCTTGTGCCGTCTTGAGGAGTGTCTCGGGTTGGATGTTACATGCTCCATAAAACTTATTCACCTGGCCATCGTCCATCATTGTCATTGATCGTTCGCCTACCTTCAAAGCCTGCTCCCCAAACCCGTCCAAACTTGCGACCCAGAGTTGATGAATTATCGGTTGCCGAGGAATGTTCACTGTTCGTGGCTGTTGTATGTGTATTTTGCTTCTGATACAACGACACGAACTGTTGGACTTTACATATCTGAAGTTATTTGCACCTATGCCCCTGTCTGAGTTTAAAACCTGCTGTGGACTGTCTGCTATCCATGAATGACTGACGCTGTCTGATGCTCTGCTTATCGTACTTCTGAGGTGGTTTCGAGTCACGTGTTATGTGCTGCTTTAGGGACCTGTTTTATATCTTAATTTCCTGATTCTCCTGCAGAAGGTGGCGCCATCCTCTCATGGGACCGAAAAAAGTGGAGTTTTCGTCCAGGAAGGTGATCGCCTGGCTCGTAGGTTGCAGGTCCTTCCCAAAACTGTCCTGACATTTTCCCCACAAAATGATATTGCTGTTCACTCATAAGGAAATACGTATATAATTTTTTCTAGTCCTTTCAACAGACAGTGTACACAAGCTGGGATATCAGAGTTGGGTGTTGCAGTCTTCTGGCAGGAGGTTTGGGGAACTTTCGACTGCATTATCCCTTTTCGGTAGCGAAGAGAAGCTTAGTGCAATCTGGGAGTTCATATGAAAGCAGTTGGCGAGGTTCAACCCAGGCCGAGGTTCGAGACTATAAAGCAAATTCTGGAGCTTATTTCGAGAACTTATTTGACGAATATGATTCCGGGCAATGATTCCCTCAGCAACTGGGGACGTACAACGTACACCATCTCCATACTGTCCGCTCTTTCCTTATAGCGTCTTGTCGTGTGTTAGTCGGAGCAAGACCCACACCTCCTCCTGTATGTGATCTTATGAGCCAAGACCTCTAGCATCTGTAGCACCTTATCCGCCACGAAACGTAAATTTGACAACAAATAAAGATATCCCAGTGCCCTTCCTTCACCCCCCCTCTCCTCTCTCTTCCTCCTCCCTTCGGTGCCTTTCTTACACAGTACTCCTGGATCACCTCGTTGTTGGCGAATGATGTCCCTGCACTACAGCTGTCCTCACTTTCCGTAGCAAGAAAGGGAATCTCTCCGGCACACCGATAGGAGGATATCCGCAGCGTGTTCCAGGAGAATCGCCTCGGTTGCCTGCTGGTTGCACTTTACTGTTACTTCCGTAAAAGTTGCTTCTCGTCTCAGCTTCTGTTCCTTCACTGTCCGGTGAGGCTCTAACGTCTAGTTTAGTTCTTGTTGCTTCCTTGTCGAATACCATTAGGAGCTTCAACATATCCACCTGCAGGCAGCTCCCGAATTCCCCCGAGGGCATGACATTCGTCACTCTATGTCTCTGCACTGTTTTAGATCGGTTGGTTGGTCGGTCGTCTGGTCGTCGGGGTTATCGACTCTCTGTGTCATCATGGACATCGACCACACCACCTGAGAGATCTTAAACATCTTCTTCAGGTGGTCAAGATACTTTAAAGATCACACACGCTCCCACTGCCAATATGGAACCCTCGCATTCTTTAGCCAGCGCTTTCATCTGCGTGCAGCAACGATGTCCGAATCTATCAGTCTACCAGACAAGTGCCGAGCCGGCTCATAACTCGGTGGAACCACAAACAAACAACTCAGCCGGTTCAGCGGCTGTATGTTTTTTTCTTTTTTTTACGACTCATTAAATGATAACTGAACAATGGTAGCACACACTGCGCCTCGACATTTACTACCAAATTGCTACCATTGGAGTAATATATAAGATCATATACAGCCGGAGAGTTCAAAGTGACTAGGAAGTACAGTCAGAGAGGTTTGCCAATGTCTTTATATTACCGTGGCCACAATGACGCCATGGCTGTTCAAAGTGGATTTTGTGACGTGGTAATCATAAGCCTCACAGGGCGAGAAACGCCTACATCATAAAAAAAAAAAAAAATGCCGGGTTAAGGAGAGCGTTTAGAAAATGCAGTGTTTCGAGTTGTGTCGGGTCACTGTCGTTTGCGCCATTGTGTTATGCCCAGCTACTACGAGAGTTTGAACTGGCCGTCTAATTTCAAAGGCCTTAGATGCAGATGGGATTAGACAATAGATAGCCATAGGTAAGCTGAGAACTTCGCACGCTTACAGTAATAAGGATCAGTAGCGTCTGTCTTCTTTTAAGTTTAATCATATCTTCATGTGTTAAAAATCTTCTTTTTTACTTAACGCTCTATTTCATGAACATACATATATACTCTTATTTTTTTTTCATTCTTGCTTGAAACACTAGATCAGAGTCTTGTTCTATTCAACGCATGAATAATTCAGTAAAGTTACTGCTGAAAAAAAGCTCTCAAAGAGGGAGAAAAAGTGAGGAAGTAACGACCTAAGTCTCTCAGTAGACATTCTTTCAAAGTTGTCCCAGCTTGCATACGACTAGCCTCACGCTTTTCGAGCACGTCCTATATTCATCCTCTTAATCAGCACTTGAACTCCTGTAGTTCTGTCCACAGAATGACAAGATACTGTCTGTCAGAGTCAAGAGATGGTTTAACTCGGTGTGAGTCCTAAACAGCCTCTGCAGATATCAGTAAAATTCTCTTTCCTCAGTTATGATTCCCCAATTCGTTGTGTCAACGTGGACAAAGGCTTCTGAGATAAGCATATATGTAAGTAGACTTTGAAGACTTCGCTTCGAATTCTGAACTGTCTCGTTAGCTGACAAATTATCTCCGTCTTCCTTACGGCTCATTATTCAGTGTCCTGACCTACGAAGGGATGCAACACTTCAAGAGTCAAGAGCGCTTATGCCCAGGGATTACTGCTCAGGTTGAAATGTTGGTGGTGTAAAGTCTTTCTCTACTGACACTCCACTGGATGAGCCTCTCCTTCCATCCACCCACCACCCACACAACCACCTACCAGGAAAAAGAACCGCCTGGGTTGGGAGACTGTGTCAAGAGACTGAGCACTCTCTGTTGCGGCAGCTTGGTAGATGCCCCCACCCTCAGGTGTGGAGTGATAGCAGCAGGTGTCTCCTACAAGCTGTACACCTATATCAAAACAAACTGGTTTGGTTACTCGTCACGTCGAGATATGCTTGATGCTGTCCTTTGATGTTCTAATGGCTTTTCAAGACAATAAGATTAAAATTTGTGTTTTCTTCTATCGTTCTTTCTCTTAGAACATTATAGAGATTTCATCAATATGTCTTCAATTTTTTTCCGGCAACATATTGTTAGTTTTCAGACACACTGTTTTCACTACCTGTATATATTTTACATTATTCACATATGATTTACAAAGACTAAATGGCTTCTCTTACCTCACTGTGCACTCAACACCTCTATTAGCCTACCTCTTGTGCCTTGCGTTTAACAGCTTATCATTTAATCTTTTCTGTCACTGCCAACTCGCTGCACATAATACCCCACAGGCAATTCTTATTGGGTTGATATCACACCTTCGGTTGGCTAGCCCAGGACCTCCGCCTCGAGGTGCTCCTGAAGCGAGTCTCTCATTACCCTGCTTGTTGTGGACTGGACGTCCGTCTCATACCAACCTTATCGTGTCAAGAAAAGAAGGAATGGTTGACAAAACGGTAGAAATACTTCTCAGATCTTAGCATATTGCTTATCTCTTGACAACTGGGGCTTGAAGATCGTTACAAATTTTCCTGGCTGTATTCCCAAATTCGTCCCCAAAAGAAACTACTGACCCACCACACTCACACCTCGCTCGTGTTTGCTGAGTGGTGTCCAGCACCGTGTCGCCCCTGCCTGTATGGACGAACACGGCTTCTTCTTTCCGCAGGAAATACTGCTTTCCGGTAACCTTGATCGAAGTTAAGGTAACTGTGGCGTAAATCTCAGCCTAGCTGCCTTTTTCGTCTGGAGGTGACCTATCATTTAAGTGCCGACACTGGGAACTTATCATACAGGACTCAAGCTCTTGGTCAGAGGGTTGCAGATCAAGCTTAAGCTGTACTGCTGCTAATCTCAAAGCAGGTCACGTTAAGAGTCTGTGATCCACTCGTCCTCTTCTACCGTCGTAAAACGAGGCTTGCAGCAGCTGCGAGGAGGCCTACATGCTACTGATACCTCCACCTGCCATCCTGTGATCCACTTGTATACCGAAGGCCAACTAAACCCTGTCTGACTGGTAATGTCCTTCACTGTCTTACCAGCTTCCCACATCCGACGACCCACCCTGGCTCGCTCAGCATGACTTATGGCGTATTCTCCTCTCTGAACAGACTGGTTGCGTGACAAGGCTGCACAAAAGTTGTTGATTTGAAATCTTAATATATCTATCATGTCTTTGCAGTTATCCTTGCCGTAAGTCTGTGTTTCTCAGTGTTTAATTATATAAGCCTAACTCATAAGTACATAGATTTATCATCAGAAGAATCATTACTAAGTTAATGAATGATAATCATATGATACTATAGTTTGACTCTCGGGGAAAAACCGCGACTAGGCTTTACACTCTCGTCAGGGGAAAGCAGCAACAGACTTTGGGGGCGAGGTTGGTTAGTTAGTTGACAAGATCATAGATGCCATCAACCCTCATATTATAACCACTCGTTGAGTGAGCTTAAACATTTTTTTTTCAGGATTCACGATACGTTTAGGATCTTATAACATACATTCAAGGTGTGTGTGGTCCTTCTGAAGACTCGGCTGGTTGTTTATATCAGGTTTAAGCCAGTCGAGTGGCAGGGTTATTCACGCAAAGTCATTTTCTAACTACCATTTGAAGAAAATAAAAATATAACTCCATCTTGAGGTATTCAGCATGATTCTTAGACCACTACATATATGGCTCTTGTGACGACTTGGTTGATTGGTTGGTTAGTTGGTTGTTTGGGCTTTAGGACATAGAATGCTAGGGGTCATTAAAGCTGTCAACGTTAGGCTACAACATCCATCAACCGAAAAAACCCTGAGCACCTTCATGTGTAAAACCACATACATTTTCACTATGCCCGTGGCCGCTGTGCGTGAAGACTTTGGATGCGTTCCAGTACACACATCCATCTTCGTGGAGGAGTTATCAGAGTGGAATAGCGCGCGGGTTACAGAAAGAAATCGTGCTCGAGTAACCAAGTATGTTAGTTGAAGCATGCAGTTACGTATCTCAAAAACAGATAAAGGTGTACCCTTTTATCTGAAATTGGTGCATGTTCTTCAAACAAAGGTGTAAGGAACTTTGGTTCAAGAGCTGAATTGGCATAGTCGACAAGCAAATATCACTGAGTTCTATTATGATGAGGTTCATGTCTAAAGGATAAGATCTGTATGTATTGGCAATTCCTAGGTATATTCATAAAGAATTGATGTTGATGATTTTGCTTGTCTGCTTATCTAACGAACCCAGTGTTCTGGTTGATGTAAAAAAGACTCAAGTAACGTTGATAATATAGGGTCATTGGGTAATGCCTCGGGAAACTTGACGATCCTGATAACAGTTGGGTTTGCATTGCTTTTTGATAACACACTGAATAAGAGCGGGTGAAGGGTTTGTCAAGGGGACTTGCTCATTTTGACCATTTTGCATTACGTGATTTTCTGCATGTACTAGATCACGCACACCACTTTGTGACCTCTTGCAGAACGAGTAAATATACAAGGTAACAAAAACAGAAACTAGATTAAAGAAATTGATTGCTAGACGACAAAGAAGAAAAAAAAAAAAGAGAAAGGAAGGAGGGAAATATGTATCTATTTTACAGGAATGGTGTTAGATTATGAGTGAAAGGATGCCATAACTTCTACGAAGATTCATTCAATGTTATCTACTCTGTCTTGACGTCGAGGAGGCAAGAACATGTGTGTTGGCGATAAACACTGACTCTGTGTTGGAGTCATTTACTTAAGAAGATGCATTATGGCTGAAGAGCAATTCCAAGTGACAGTAATCTTAGGGAAATGGTGAAAGTAACTGCAGAAACACGTAATGAAATTAAGCAAAATATAAGGAATAAATCCTGGATGGTCATGTTGAGGGAGAACTGGGAAACAGAAGTGTTTAAGTGGCATATGGAAGGACATGAACTGACTGTGTGATGTACGAATCAAGAGCACATTAGCCAAGCTGATCCATGGGACAGTGTTAATGAAATTGAGAAGTGGGCTGAAGCGGCAATGGGAATACATGATGTATGTAACAGATAGCTAAGATGAAGTTATCTGTAGGAAAACAGTGATCGAAATCCTAAGTAATTAATCTGTATCAGATAGAGAGAGAAGTCTACCTATCACTCCCTCCCTTATGTGGATGTTAATGTAGTACCAGCCATCATCAGGAGGTCATTGCGCTACATCATCTCAGCAGGAAAAGCATGTCAGTATCACTTTGCCTAAAGCAACTACAGTCTGTGCAGCTTCGAAGGGGAGGGAACAACACATCAACCGGCTGTGTGTCAGCCCCATCGAGACGCATCATCTTGACTTAAGTGCTTCGTACAATAGACGCGATGCTTCACAGCAAACCATCAGCAGCAATAAAAGTCAATCAGCACTTGGTGCGATAAGTTTTACACACATTGAAAAAAGAAGAAGAAGGGCAGATGTACGATATCATCTCCCAGTGTCAAGAGACCCGTCCAGTTATTTGGTAATGGTACATTATGATTTTCATGAGAGCTTCACACTGGCCGGGATCTTTTCACATGCGTTTGTCTTGTACCTCAAATCCTTGATGCCCATCCAAGAGCCACAGGCGGCCACTGATATGCTGCATGGACGCGCAACAAAAATAAGAATAGGTTCGTTAGTTAAAGTAGGAGATGCATCGACTCATTAGTTAAAGTAGGAGATGCCTCGACTCAAGCTGGTTCTCTAAATGGAATAACAAGATTTTTTGTCTCTCGCTAAGTATTCTTTCCCGTCAGTTCTTTTAGCTACATGTTATGTACATCAGCCAAAGCTGATTAAGCTGTCTGTCTAGAGACTTCCATTACCTTTTGACTTAGGCAAATGGTGCTGGAATACATTCATTCCATGGTACAACACACGATTCCTTCCTTCTCTTGGCCTCATGAGTAAAAGGCTAACCATGGTTAGTTTATGAAGATGAGATCGCAATTCGGTATGAGTTCAGATGATTTTATCTGACATGTACTTTTCATACATGCTGCACTACATGTTTCACGGCGACAACCCGCCTCATCAGGTGCAAAAAAAAAAAAAAAAAATTCAGAAAGTTTATTAAATCCCAACACCAGCACACAAACCTCCGTCCTGTTATTTTGTCAGGCCAGTGTATACCTCGGCATGGCCGTAACAGGACGGAGTCTGAGCGGTGGTATTGGGATCTAAAAATCTTTATGAATTGCTTGCATCTAATGAGACGGATTGTGTCCGTGAGCAATGTAGTGCAGCGTGTATGGAAACCACATGTTGAATGAAATTATCTGAACTCCTACCGAATTGCGATTTTACTT
>JAYMFT010237910.1:0-11094 GCA_038088735.1 Panulirus argus | reverse complement strand
TGCATGTATGTATATATGTGTGTATGTGGGGGGATGGGTCTTTCTTCGTCTGTTTCCTGGCACTACCTCGCTGACGCAGGAAACAGCGGTCAAGTATAATAAATAAATAAATAATATATATATTACCATACTGCCCCAGGGGTCCCTTCTCTCCTAATGAGGATAATACATCACTCAGGAAGCTGGGATCTCCACCGGTCAGGATCACAGGTCATAAACTGTTGTGTTGTTGTTTGTGTGTATGTTCAGAAAGTGCAGGGTAACTAAGTATTTAGAGCTCAGTATCTTCTTCAATGCAGTTGCATCATGGGCATGAATTCAGTCTTGGGATATGAAGAAAGTGTTTATAGTGTTGTAGTGATGGGTGATGTCTAAAGCATTAATAGTACAATATGACTCATTTTTGCCTGGATAGTGTGGTTTCTGATTGGTGTATATCCTGTGGGATGGAGTTTAAGACTAAGTTGGGATGTCAACTGTTTAGAGTTTGTCATGTTATTACAGTGTGTACGTTTAGTCAGTATTATATTTGTTGGGGGGAGGGAGTAATCTGTGAGTAGAGGTTAGTGACGTGTGAGGCTGGGGTAATCTTCTTATTTCTATTTAGGGATTGGTGGTTATTCATAGAGTGGTTTGGGTTAGAGGAATCTACTACTCTTGAATAAAAATGAATGCCTATCAGACTGTGGTGGGACTATATCAGGAGGATCTTCATTTCATTAGGGAAGGTGTTAAGTGTTTGTAGTTGCTAGGTAGTCAGAGACTAAGCACAATATTTTGTGTGGTTTGTAACTTTGTTTTATTTGCTTTTGAGGGGTGGAAGATTATGCAGGTGAGGCATTGTTTAAAGAGGAGTAGATGAACTGTTTGTAAAGGATGAGAAATTCTTTTTTCTTGTCCAAATCTGGTGCAAGTTAGTGTTCTGAGGGCATTTAGCTTGTGATACAAGCAACCACCTAGCCTTCCGTTTTGTCTAAGACAGAGCTTGCTCTCATAAGAATCTAAGAGACTTGTTAAATTGGGCCTCCCTTCTCTAAAACTGTGTTCTCTTGCACTTATGCAGTTATTACACAATAGGAAGTCATGCACTTGCTTTCAAATTATTTTTTCCAGGACCCTGCATCCCACACTCATCAGTGACACCCGTCTGAAGTTAAGTACATGTCCCCGGTCTCCTTTCATATAAAGAGGTATGACGTTTACCATTTCACATTCCTTTAGCACTATGGCTCCTTTCACTGACATTTTCATCAATATTTAAAGAAGTTTATCTAATGTATTTGCACTTGCTTTCAACTCATATGGAGAAAATTAATCAGGAACATGAGCCTTGTATGGGCCAAGACCTTTTAGTATTCTGTCAATGTCTCTTCTAGATCTTTTTATACCTGACCACTGTTTCCCTCATTAGCAAGGTAGTGCTGGGAACAGATGAAAAAAGCCACACCAGCCTTCATCCATTCTCTAGCTGTCATGTGCAAAGCGCTAAAACCACAAATAACTATCCACAACCAGGCCTCACAGGGTGGTTTGTAGGCATAACCTTAATACATAATACCTCCAGACCCTAAGGCATATTAACTGTAAGCTGGGCTGGACATAACTCTGAGACAAAAGTGTGTCACAGCTCCCCAACACTTTGATGTACAAAGGTGGTAGAAGAGAATTAGTCACTCACTGTATGTAATTCACAAGTAACCTGCTATGCCTCTGTCATTGCTATGACCTGATTGGGAACTGACATGGTGGTGATGGCAAATTCCTCCAAATTAGTTAGGAAGGGAGACAAGACCTGAAAGCAGCAGGGTCAGCAGCTTATACCACTTCCTTGGAACTTGAAAATGTTTTATGGGTTTAATTCTATTTTAGCTGGATTTTGTCACCTCCTCTTGGTAATTAATGTTTCAACTGGTTTTCATATCTGCACTTGTGCATACCTCTGGTATGCAAGATAATTAGCAATTCTAACTTCTCACAAACACTATCGTTGTAATGACCAATACCATTTTTTAAGGTGGTTGAGCAGAGTACTGATTTACGTCAATGCCGTGGTGTTTATGTTAAGCAACAACAGCCCTGACTCTGTAACCATAGGTAACATTGGAGACATTATCACTGAGCCACTGTTCACTAGTTTGCAGTTAAAGTTATCTATCTCTCACAATAATATTCACTGTAATCAGACAAACTCGTATGAATCTGGAGGTCCAAATAAGTAAATGTGTCCACCCCAAGGTCAGCAGCTGACAACTGGCTGCTCAGGAAAACCACAAACACGCTCAGGAAAACCACAAACACAAGTCTGTCCCCACTGAAGGTTGAAGCCTGTGTGTGTGTGTGTGTGTGTGTGTGTGTGTGTAATCATCTATTTGGATATTACAGGGAAAGAGCTTTATACACATGAGGCCCCATTTTTTGTACTTTTTGCACAGTAATAAAAACTTTCAAATCATTGTATGTTGCTGCCATTTACAGTCTCCTTGTTTAGACTACTACAACTATCCACTATCCTTGTACTAAACCAGTATTCCTCTACAACTTTCTTAACCAACCTCTTTCTCAGGTTTAAATCATGCTTTTCAATAATTTTGGTGCTGCACCTTGTGAAGAACTGTTTACAGTCAACATCATCCAGCTGATTCAGGAATTTAAAAGCTGTGATTAAGTTAACCCCTTTTTTTTTCTCTCTCTCTCCTATATGGTGGCCAGATGAGTAGCCTTCAACTTTTAATTCCTAATACCATTTCTGGTGGCCAGATGAGTAGCCTTCAACTTTTAATTCCTAATACCATATCTTTGTGTTTCTTTAGATGTGGTGACCTGACCTGAAAGCCATGATATGATTTCTGTTTAATGTATATTGTCAATACCAAACATTTCCTTACCCATGAACAAGAATGTGATTTAAACATCTGCCAGTACACAGTTTCTTTCTCTGACAATTCTCTTGAGGTGAATCACAGGCAAATGATTAGATACAATGATGACTTCTTAATCTCTCAGAATTCATACCGAGGTCTTCCTTCACTGTGTCCCACCCTCGCTACCTAGTTCTTATTCAAATTAAATTTCAACATCCATTTATCAAAACAACCTTGGAGCTTGGAGCTTGTTCAAGTGCTCCTGCAAGCTGATACAATTGTTTTTGTTTCTTACTTCTCATATGGCCTTGGCATCATCTGCAAACATGTTCAAGTACAAGCTAAGTCCTTTTGGCATTTCAGTCACATACACAAAGTTAGAAGCCCAGTGGCACTCTATTTGTAACCTCATTCCAATCCGAAAATGTGCCCCTTAACAGTATCCTTTGTTCTCTTCCACATAAGAATGTGCATGATTTTTATCTAAGTGTTCCAGGAGGAAAGTTTTATTCTTGTTTTGCACTGTCTCTTAACCTTTTCATATATATCATGTAACTGCCTATTTGTACCATACTGGGAGGGAGTTTTACACTTATGTATACTCATTTCGTTAAGGTTTAACAAAAGATGACAAAAAGCAAATGAGCTTCAACAAGTGCAGTGACAAATATGTGGGCTGCATTCCTGCCTGCCAGCTTTTGCAAGGAATAAGAGGGCAAAGAATGAGTTCACCAGGGTAAGAAAGGACAAAGAAACTTTGAAAACAATATTGTTGACAAGGCAGGAGAAAATCTAAAACTTTTCCATAAATTCATCAGGAATAAACTGTCAGTTAAAGAGTACTTGATCAGCCTAAGGGATTCAGAGGGAAGAACTGTACAGGATTATGTAAGGATATGTGAGGAACTGAATGACTAATGCAAGTGTGTTTTCAAAGTGGAAGACACTATCACTCCACCACCAATGAGATGAAGTGGAGAGGAGGTTTTAGAAAACACTGAGATATCTAGAAATGACAACAAAATACTAAAAGGTCTTGATCCAAACAAGGTTCATGCTCCTGATAAAATTTCACAATATGTTGAAGATATGTGCAAATACACGGCAAACCACTTGAAATACTGTTGAAGATGTCACTGAAGAGAGGCAAAATGTCAAGGGAGCAGAAAAGAGCAAATATCAAACTCATATATATGAAGGTAATGGTTAGTACGCTGCCAATGACCAGGGAAGTATATCACCAGTACTAGCCACCCAGGTATTGGGAGGGTTAGTGACATTGGGAGGGTTAGTGACAGCTGTTTAGCGAGATAACACTTCAGTTGTTGTCAAGTGGCACTCCTCTGACCCAGGTACCTGTCTTTTCTTTCTTCCTACCCACACATGGACTACTGGCATTCAATCCATAATCACAAAATCTCTCCGAGCCATACATAACACTTGACAACACTTAACTCACACAGCTCATTCTTTGTAACTCTAGATATTCCAGCAGTGAGCACTGTGTGCTAGTCCTGCCTTTTGGCAAAATGGTAGGAGCAGAAGATAGAAGTTGTAGGTAGGAACATTTAGGCAGGAGAATCAGGTAGAAGAGGGTAGTAGAAACATTAGGTAGGAGCCTCTGCAAACACAATGCTAGAGTTGTCCTCTGCCAGTAGCCTGTTATGGATGAGGCACTAAAAGCTAAAAAGCAGCACTGGAGTTAAATAGTTTTGGAGAGACTATGGTCATGGCCACCCCCTTGAGGGAGTTTCAATTGGAACAGGCATCTGATAGGTTGATCTATATGAAAGGAGACCAGGAAAAGAAACTGAACTACAGTCCAATCTCACTGACAAGTGTGGCCTATAAGGTTCTAGAAAAGATAACTACAAAGCAAATGATGACTTTCTACAGAGGATAAATTACCTAAGTAAGAGACAGAACTGTTCAGGGAAAGGAAATCATGTGTAACAAACATATTAGACTTCTATAAGAGTGATCTTAGTCATAGACAAGAGGCAAAGCTGGGTGAGGTGTTTGTATCAGAACTGCCAGAAAGCATCTGAAAGTGTACAACATGAGAGGCTGATTAAGAAGCTGGATCACCAAGCAGGAAATTTGGGGGACATTCCTTTGATGGAGAGATTAACTAAGATTATAACAAAGATTACCTGAGTGAATGGGGAAAAAGGATGCATGTCGGAGGAAGCCTTCTCAAATAGGTCAAGGTGACCAACATAGTGCCACAAGATTCTGTTCTAACACTAGCACTATTTATGATATATGCAAATGACTTCCCAGATGCAAAGGTCGTGAGGGAAATGAAAAGTGGTGAGGATTACAACACCTTACAAGGTGGCATAAGGCAACTCCAAAGTTGGTCTGATACTTGGTTGATGAAGTTCAGCCTGAGAAAAAATAAAGTAATGAGAATAGGTCACAGTGGGGGGGGGGGTCATTAAGCCAGAAACAAGCTGCAAGAATCTATGTTTGGGAAACCATTGGGAATCAAGTGTCCTAAACCTACTGTTAGAATCCCACCTTCGGAGAAAAGTGAAGGAGACCAAATGTCTGTGAGCAACATCAAAATAGTATTCAAATGCATGTATAAGGAATTATTCAATAAGCTATTCCCATCACTCAAGGAAAAGAAAATTTCTCAAGTTTGGCCACTGCATTTAAGAAACACAAAAATTTAATAGAGAAAGTCCAAAGGAGAGCAGTAAGGATGATATTACAATTAAGAGAGCTGAGTTACAGGGAAAGGCAAGAGGCTTTACATCTACCCAACTTGGGAGAGAAGACTGAGGGGTGACCTTATCTGAACCTTTAAGTTTTTAAAACAAACTGATGATATAGACAAGATGGTGCTAGGAACTGAAAGCCCTCTGGAAAATTCAAGAAAACAGGATATTAACCCAAAAAAACTATACAGAGGCAAGCCATACAATGTCCTTCAAACATGCCAACATACAGGGACTGAAATCGCACAGAACAAATAAAATCGCATTTATAGCAACTTGTTATAGCCGTCAAGTGCAGCATTTGTGTCCATAACTGAAATACAGACACATACAACCGTATCAACAGTAAGATGTACTTATGCAACAGGACTAGATCATGTGGAGGAGTTGCACTGTACATAATAGATACACTTATAGCATCTGAAGACCTAAACTCCTCAAATGATGTGGAAAGAAAAAAAAGGGTTATTGTAGTAACCTATAGACCACCTGATGCAAAGCCTCATGATTTTACAGAACAAACAAGAAACACAGAATCATGTCTCACCCTCAAAAACCCATTCCCAAATATAACTGTCTTAAGATACTTCAACTTACCACATATTAAATGAAGAAATGCAGGAAATAGCATTGTAGCAGAAAATACTGACCCTGGAAGCAGCTCATACCAACAACTGCAAAAGACAGTTATTCAGACTAAGTGGAAAGTTCTCCCTCAGCCAACAAAGAACAAAACCAACCAGAGGAAATAATATTCTGGACTTAATCTTCACTAACACCCTATACTCTAATTACAACCTAATTGAAGCAAAAACGAGCTTAAATGCTAAACCACCTGGTCAGAACAAATGAAACAGTGGAAATGTTTTCAGTAAATTCAATTTTAATGGTAAATGGATAAGCTGGGAGAATGAGATTGATCAGATGTCTGCGACTTAATGGGTTACCCTGCAGAGTACCAAAACAGAGGAGGAATGTGTAAATGATACGACCACTTTAGTACTCGACCACTTTGGTACCCAAACATGCAAAAGACATATTCCAGTGAGAAGAAACCACAAAAGGTCTACATTTAAACAAAAAAGACAATCACTTTACAAGAGGCAAACAAGAAATGCAGACCTTCTAAAGATGCCAGAGCTCACCCAGCAGAGGAAAGAAAACATATCAAGTGATTTGTTGGACCATAAACTAAAAATTTCATATGAAACACAGGAAAAAAAAAAGAAAAAGCCATAAGTGAAATAAATAACCCAGAATACTTTTACTAATATGCAAAATGTAAATCCAGAACCACAACCTCCATTGGCCCAAAAAAAAAAAAAAAAAAAAAAAAAAAAAAAAAAAAAAAGTATCTTTACAGAAAACTACCAAGAGACAAGTGAGATTCTATAAAGGTAACATGAATCAGTATTCAGTGAGCTAAAAACATTAAAGATAAATGACCTAACAGATCACTTCCTGAACAGCAATCCCCTAAGAGTACACATAGCAGATATCACCTTATCAATACAAGATCTTGAGAGGGTCATTGCACTTAGCTTCAGGCCTGGACTCATGGAACTCAGTCTTCATAAAGAAATGAAAGTCACCTTTAGCACTTGCATTAAGTATCCTCTGGAGAACAAGTCTAGGTTCTGACATCATTCATGAGACTCTGAAACTGACCCACATTGCTCCACTCCACAAAGGAGGAAGCATAACAATCTCAAAAAACTATTGACCGATAACATTAATATCGCATTTCATTAAAATCTTTGAAATAGCCCTAAGAAGCAAACTGACGGAATTTATGCAAATTGGTTTCAAGGTGGCATGATCTTGTCTATCCCAGTTGCTTGACCATTGTGATAAGATTGTTGAAGCTCTACAAAACAAAGAAAATGATGACATGATTTACACAGACTTTGTGAAAGCATTTGACAAACATGACCATGGAGTCACAGAACATAAAAGGCAAAAGATGGGAATAACTCGAAAAATTGGGCAACAGGTATAAAACTTCTTAACTAATAGATCATAACAATGTAGCTGTAAACCATGCTATATCTAGTGGCTCCATAGTATAAAGCTCAGTCCCCCATGGAACTGAACTTGCACCCCTGCTATTTTTCATTCTTATATCTGACACTGATGCAAGTAAGTAGTATTTGGTAGGTAGCCAACGACTAGGGAGGTACGTTTATTACCAATACTACCTGCTTGGGTACTGGGTGTGTTAAAGATGGCTGCTTAGTGGGCCAGCACTTCAGTGGTTATCAAGCAGCACTCCTCTCACCGATGCATGGACTACTGGCATTCTGTTCCCAATCATACTAACTTTCCTTGTCAAACGTAACACTTGACAACACTTAACTCAGCTCATTCTATGTAACTCCAGATTTTCTTGTGATGAGCACTATGTGCTAGTTCTGCCTTTTGGCAAAATGGCAGGAGCAGTAGATAGAAGTAGTAGGTGGGTACATTTAGGTAGAGGTAGTAGGTAGGAGCCTCAGCAAACACTGCAACAGAGCTGCCCTCTGCCAGTAGCCTGTTAAGGGTGAGACACTAAAGGCCAAGAAGTGGCACTGGAGTTCACTAGTTATGGAGACTATTGTTGTGGTTACCCCCTTGCGGGAGTTCCATTTGGAACAGGCGTCAGAGATATAGATAGACAAACAGATACACATAAGACACTGATGTAAACACAAGACACACAAGCCACAGTTCCATATCATCCTCTGCAGATGTTACAAGAATAAGTATAAAAATTACATATATAAAAGATGCCAAAAGGCTACAAAGAGACAAAACAAGTCTTTAACTTGGCAACCGAAAACAACATGGTTTTCCATGGAGTCAAATTTCAACTCCAGTATGGGGGAAATGACAATAAAAAAAACACAGAATACCATACAGACACTGATGCTATCATAAACCAGATGAGTAATACTGTCTGATGACCTAACTTTCAGCAAACACTACAAAAAAATGGTTGCCTCATGCATAAGCATGGCAAGCTGGATACTGTGGACCTTCAAGAGAAGGGAAGTAAACCAAGTGATGATACTATACAAGGAACTAATTGTTTCACGAATTGGGTATTGCTGCGCTCTAGCATCACCCTACAAGGCGTGCAAAATGATGGATTTAGAATGAGTCCAGTGATCTTTTGCAGCTCATATTAACGTGGTAAAGGAACTAAATTACTGGAAATGACTAAAAACACTGAGGCTATACTCCAGGAGTGCAGACAGGAGAGGTGTATCACACCTACACCCAGAAAATCCAAGAGTGTACGGTTCCCAACTTTCATTTGAAAATATCATCCTACTGGCACATCATGGAAGACTGTAAAATACTACCTCTGAAATCCTGAGGTGCCATATGCACGAAAACAGAGAACACCTTAAACATCCAGGGTCCAAGACTCTTTAACACCTCATCCTCTACCATCAGAAGCAGCAAGTAATGCACGGCAGAGAAATTCAACAGTGCATTGGACAAGTACCTACAACCAAACCAGAGAGGCTAAAGGGGTATCTTAGCCTAAGGGTTGTAGCTTCCAACATCTTGGCTGACCAACAACCTATCAAGTAGGCTAAGCCCTGACTGGGCTGTGGGGGTGAACATCCACGAAGACTTCACGAGGTATCCATGAGTGAACAGTTGTAAACATTTGTAGGGATACCTCGTGGGGTTTTTGAAGGACTTCACCCCTACAGCTCAGGCTGGGCCCAAATTGCTTGATTGGGTTGTTGGTCAACCTAGCTGTTGGAAGCCACAACTCTTGGGCTCATTTTGCTCCCACACCCTGAATGGTATTGTACACTTTGTAGGTTCTTGTCCAATGCATTCTTGAACATCTCTACCATGCATCCCATGCTGTTTCTAAAGGTAGATGGCAAGGTGTTGAAGAGTCCTAGACCCCAGATGCTCTCTTTTCCTGCATATTGCACCTATGGAATTCAGAAACAGTATTTTACAAAGTCTTCCATGCATGTCGTGCCTGTAGGATAATATTTCCGAACGGAAGATGGAAACCATACCTCCTAGGATTTTTCAAGAATAGGTGATGATAAACCTCTCCCATTTGCACTCCAGGGAGTATAGCCTCAGCATTTTCAGTGGTTCCCAGTAATTTAGCTCCTTTATCACATTAATATGGGTTGTTAAAGATCTCTGGACACACTAAATCCACAATTTCACCCACCTTGTTGGGTGATGTTAGAAAGCTCCAGTATTCAATTCATGAAAGAATTAGTGCCTTGAATAACATAATCTTTGGTTTTTCTTCCCTTGTTTTGAATGTCTGCAGGATCCAGCCTACAATCCTTCTGCAACCATTGTTTTGTTGTGTTCACTGAAGGTTAGATCGTTAGACATTATTACGCAGAAGATTATGTCATTAAACATTATTACTCCAGTGTCTCACATTATTCACCTGGTCTATGATAGGCTCTGTAAGTGTCCGGTATTCTGTGGCGTTTCTGATTTCTTCATTTACTCCATACTGGAGGAGTTGAAATTTTCTCCACTACTGTGGTTTGTGTGTGAGTGTCAATGTCAGATATAAGAATGAGGAACAGGAGGGGGTGCAAGTAAACTTCCTTGGGGAATTGATATTTCCTATTGAGGTGCTGGAGGTACCATGGCTTACAACTACATGCTGTGATCTATTTTTTACAGAGTTATTTATCCATCTCCTAATTTTTCCGGTTATCCTATCTTTCACATTTTATGTGCTATAACACCATGTTCACATTTGTCAAATGCTTTTGCAAAATCTGTGTAAATCATATCAACGTTTCCTTTGTATTCCAGAGCTTTGACAATCTTATCATAATGGGCAAGCAGCTGAGAAAGACAAGATCTTCCCATTCTGAAACCATGTTGTCCTGGGTTTTGTAACTTACTCACTTCCATAAATTCAGTCAGCTTGCCTCCTAAGAAATTTTCAAAGATTTTAATGATGTGCGATATTAATGTTATCAGTCGACAGTATTTTGGGACTGCTTTGCTTCCACCTTTGTGGAGTGGGGCATGGTGGATCAGTTTCAGACTCTCTGGAATAATGTCAGAATTAAGACTTTTTCCCCAGAGGATATCTGGTGCACATACTAGGGGTGTCTTGCATTTCTTTATGAAAACCCAGTTCCAAGAGTCTGGGCCTGGGGCAAAGCATGTGGGCATGCTCTCAATGGCTCTCTCTCAAAATCTCATGTTGAGAGGGTGATATCTACGATGTGTACAACTGGAGGATTATTGTTTAGGAAGAAGTCTCCTGGGTCATTTATCTTTAAAGTTGTTTTTGGCTCGCTGAATACCGATCACTATTGCCTTTCTAGAATCTCACACATCTCTTGGCAGTAGCCTGTAAAGTTACCTATTACAATATTAAGTGGGCCAATGGAGTTTGTGGTTCTAGGTTTGCCTTTTGCATATAAGTGGACTCCCGTGGTGCAGTGGTTAGCGTTCCTGACCGTGACGCATTCACGGGCCGCCTAGGGTCGAGCGCATAGGTTCGA
>JAYMFT010237899.1:0-11094 GCA_038088735.1 Panulirus argus | reverse complement strand
TCCAGGTTTCTTTCCTCAAACATACTACCTATCTCTCCTTTCTTCTCATCTTGGTTACATCCATACACATTCAGACATCCCAATCTGAGCCTTCAAGGAGGATGAGCATTCCCTGCCTGGCTCCTTCTTCTGTTTCCCCTTTTAGAAATTGAAAATCCAAGAAGGGGAGGGTTTCCAGCCCCCCACTCCCGCCCCTTTTATTCGCCTTCTATGACACGCAGGGAATACGTGGGAAGTATGCTTACACCCCTATCCCCAGGGGATACATATATATATTCCCTAGCCTGAAGCAGGTATCCATTTTACTGAACAACCCCTGGGGTGGATGACCAGCTGGGTTGATGTGGACTGACTGCTGCAACCAGGATTCGAACCTATTAAGCTCGATCCTGGGCGGCCCATGAATGCGTCACAGTCAGGAATGCTAATCCATAAAACAGATAAAATGTATGTAATATGATTCAAGGAGTCAAAGCAATGAAACTTTCAAACTATCTCATTGGGATCAAGTTGGTGGAAGTACAAGTGATCTAGCCAAAGTAGGCAGTCTGGTCAGAATTGCATGTGCTAGCATTCACCAGCATATAGTCATGGTCTCTTTAATATTCTCATTAAACACAATATATTTCAATCTTCCATTAACTTAAATACAAAATACTTACAACAGAACCTCTGATGTCTGTGTTCACATGGTCCAAACTATGCAACTATAGAAATCTGATTATACACATGATACATTTAAGCTAAAAGAAAAAATAAATAAAAGGGAATACAGTACAACAGTTCTCAAATGTTTCAAAAACATTTTAGATTAATGTGACGTTTATATCTAATAACAGCTTCTAACAAATAAGCACTGCAGAATTTTTACACTTAATGGTGGGAATACAAGTGAACAAATAAAGAAGAGCAATGTCAACTGAAATTTGTTTGCCAGCACTATAAATACCATGATCTAACAAACATTTGGTCTCATTTAAGACGATTACTGTAAGAGAAGGAATTTTTAGAGATCTGAATGTTATAACAAATCTGGCAACATTCAGATGATTAACTCTGAATTATTACTCAAGATGAATGAACAAAATTAGCCCAGATATATTCAATATATTCCATGTTACTAGGGATACAAAGAATAGTTCTATCTATTGGAATCAACACAATAATCATGCTTTTATTTAAAGCTATGCGACCAATTCATCCTTTTGAGTGTACTGAAAACTGAACACATCAAATGTGTAAGGACAGTCTATGTAGTCATACATATATCAAACATAAAAATAGTCATTTATACTCCCTTATCTGCTTTGAGTCTTGGATCACAAACAAATGTCTTTTTCAAGTCAGATGCTTTGTGCTAAAGATTCCAAACAGGAAAAATTAAAAATTTTTGTTTGTTAATACAGTGAAACCCATCAGCACTAATTCTCCTTTTGGAACAGACCAGTATCACTGCAACCATGTCATTGACACCAGATTCAACAAATCGTTACACTAAACAATCTGCTCCAATGTAATTCAACTGCATTTCTCTGCTGCCAACATTGCTTTTTTTTGGTTACATATGGTTTATCATGAAGCTTTGGCAGAAATGAAGGGTACTCTTTGCTGAAATTTATCATTGCTTCGTTTTACATACAGGAGATTCTTCCAGTTCTTGCACACTACAATGAATCAGTTATGATGACAAAACTTGTAATACTTCTTTCCCTGGTTCAGTCTTAAATCATCCAGATGTTATAGTATTGTAAGTGCTGAAGGCATGACTAATAATAAGTTGATTATGCAGCCTCAGAAAGACCAATAAAAGTAGATTGGAAACATACATAATACACATCATGATCCCTATGACATGGGAATTACCATTTCTTTTAATCGTATTCTTAACCCGGTACATTAATGCTTTTATGATGGTTAGCCATATAATCAAATTAATTTTCAAATGAGAGTGTAGGTCAGGCCAAAAATAAGATACAGTACTGACACTCTTGCCAGTAGAAGATATGGTGTGGAGAGAGCTTAGAAAAACTTTACCTTATCCCTGGTACTAGCAACTGGAATAGTTGTTTACAGTTAAGTGAGGTCAGGCAGTATCCAAGGATTTTAAATATATGGATATTTTTGTACTATTTTATAGCAGATTGGCCCTAAAGAATTTTAATTATAATGTTACCATTCCCATCAATTTATCACTAATTATTTTGTTAATATGAAACTATTCACTTCAGTCTTACACTAATTATTTTGTTAATATGACACCAATCACATCAGTTTATTGCTAATCAATTTGTAAGTATTTAGATTTCTTTGGGTAGATAGTCAGTCACTTGGTGTTCAGTTGCTTCATTGTTACAATTAGGCTGTCAGAGGGCTACCTCACTGATAAAAGTATTCATTCAACTTACAGTTTCTTACACTATATTTCCTGCCATTTTCATATCAATCTAGAAAAAAAATAATTGACTGCCATTTCCATGCAACAAACCTGTCTTTTTTGATGACTTAAATAGAATAATTCTCGAATGTCAGTAGTAATTTTGATTTTAAACAGTGTTCCCATGCAATGCTTCTTTACTATGACAACAATGGTTATATTCTGTCACTGATGACACTGCTTAGTGAATGCTCATAAGTCCTGCAACCTCATTCTCAGTGTACTGTCTTTGTTGTCTTTTCTAACTTTTAACTTGCAATCATGTTAGTTAACTGCCTGCAGCATATAACTGGCTTAAATTGTATATTTTTAAGTATGAAAAGCTATTTTTCTACAAGAGGCAACTATGGGAAGCTGCAGCCAGTCTTGTGCTATGGGTCCAAGACTTAGTGCCTGGGACATATTTAAACAGCTCACAAGAGCAGTAGCCAAAATAAAACCTACAGAGGTGGGAGAAAGAGCAGCAACAATGATTGATGAGAGGTGATAAAAAGTGAGTCAATGAAATGGAGGAGCTAACCAAGTAAGGGAGCAATACTTCATACTGATGTGAATGAAACCCCTTTAGATATGGAATAGCTGCTCACAAGAAAAATAATTACAGCTATGCAACACCCCCAGTGTTATTAGAGCAGGTCTTAAGATGTGCATTATGTGGGATTGCCAAGAGTGGAGGATGTAGGTACACACACACTGATATTAATGGTGTGGTAAATTTTAGATTTTTAAAATAATTCAGAGTGAAATTGCAAAAACTAAAATGAAACTAATCACTGTTACCTCTTCCAAGATGGTGTACATGTGTGAGTTAAGAAAAGAAATATGTTAAGTAAGAGAAAAAGAGAGTATTGGGGTAAAGAGGGAAGGGTAAGGAGGATAAAGTGGAATCAAGAAAATGATTAGGTTTAGAAGCTGAGGAAAGAATATTTAGAGAGAAAAGAGAGTAGGCAATAGGACAAAACCCTGACATATAGCACTGCTGGTAGGATGAGAGGGAGAAGTTGCAAGATCATCATTTACCACAGTGGACCAACCAGGAAGGAAAATATGGATTGAGAACAAAGATGATGAAGAGGCTAGGAAAGGAAACTTCAGTAGCAAAGACTTGTGCCAAAGCTTAGAGTTGTTGAGGGCTATGACAAAAGATTCAATAAAATTCCTTACAGAAGAGGTCCAGTGAATCACATATGAGAGATCACAAGTGGACCTAGTACTTCAAAAGCCATATTGATGAACTGAAAGATGGGAACAAAATTCAGTGTTTAAGAAAGTGAGAGTTGACTAAAGTTTCAAAGATTTGGGACAGCAGAAGTGAGTGATAAGGCAATTCTTGGAAAGGTTAGAATGGTCTTTTTTGGGATGGGCTGCACCAAGGCATGCTTCCATGAAGGGAGAGGAAAGAAGAAGAAAGAAATACCGATGAGTGCCATTTGGGATGGTATATCCATGTAGAACATAAGGCAGATGACAGGTTGGTCAAGAAGATAAATATAATAGTAAACAAAAGTACAAGGAGAGATAGACTACAAAAGAGATAAATAGATATAGTGAGAGTATTGATCAGGGCCATGGATATATCAGATGAAGATGCCAGAAAAATGACTTGGGATTAGGTACAATGGAAGCACTTCGAGTATTGAGCTGGTGTGAAAGGAGAAAGTGGTCTCGAATGTCAAATCAACTTATTGTGCCAAATAAAAAGCATTTTTGTAAGTTTGGAGGTTTATGTTTAAATTTAATAACCTGGGCATAAGCTGTAGATGTGTGAGTAGTTTCACAGGAATTAGGTACCAGATCCATCACATGGAACTGGTGCTGGAGGTACTGATACTATATATATATATATATAGAAATTACATGTTTTTTGGGAAGTAAAAATACAGGCAGGAATAATTTCCAGCCCACACTCCCGTCCCTCTTAGATTCCCTCCATGACAAGCTGGGTATTATTCTTTATCCCTTGTCCCTAGGGATAATAGTATACTGAGAGTTATAGATAAAGACATGTTTTTCCGTCTCTGTAAGATCATGTCTTACTATGACATTTTGCATGAACTCTAAATCACCAAATTATTCATGTAGAGATCAGATAGGCTTTCTTCTGTACGTTATACATATTCTCATGAGGTTTTCTTTTCTGAAGTGTATTAACCAAAGCTACATTCCAGTACAACAGAATGGATGAAATTCATAAGACCTGAAAGACCATTTACATATTCTCATTGTTGTTACCAGAATTTGCTTTAAGGTGGTTACTCATACGTAAGATATTTTTGGCAAGGCTATATCATGTTAATAGAGGGAAAAGAGTACAATCTTCATGAGGATATTCTCACTACAAAGGAGACCATTATTCCCCTGCTCCTTGATGATGTGCAGCGTTGAAGCTACATGAAACTTATAAATGGGGTCCAGGGGTTGTATAATAATAATAATAATAATGATAATAATAATAATAATAATAATAATTTAATAATATAAGAATGACAATAATATTAACATATCAATCATATGTCAATATGGTAAAGTGAGCTGGGCCTTCCAAACTAGGGGAATGCTTCTTCTAAACTGATCCTTCCAAAAAGAAGTCACCTTTCTCTATTATTTACAATGTGGACTAAACTTGCCAGCCTGAAATTTCCCAATGAAAGTTTGGTAATACTCTTTCATAATCCCTTTATTAGCACCCACTCTGGATACATTACAGTAATTTTCTTCTAAATCTTAGGTTTGATAATAACCGAAAACAACAGATGTTGAAGAGCCTTAACTAATCTTTTGATATATTTCCTTATCATCCTGCTTCTGGTTGTAAGAGCATTTTATCACTGGTACATCTAACACTGTATAGCCATGCCACCTGGAATTTGTGGTAGATCTTGCACTTTACAGCCATGCCTGGAATTAGGGACTGATATAGCAACACAGACATATCTCAAAATTAGTGGTAGATCTAGCACCATACAGACTGGCCTCTAATGGGAACTGTCCTGATCCTCAAAAAGTTTGAAATAACCTTTTATGAAAATTCATGGTTTTAATGTTTGAATGTTATGGCAGTATACTTTGATGATTTTTGAGATATATCAAATATTAAACATCTAAAAGTTAATATACTCATCAACATCTATTATCTCGCATTTCTGTGGTTATGCATATGAGGCAATATTTAAGACTGTCTTTGTTGGGAGATGTTCTTATGATTTGCCAGGCCTAACCTGGTACTGGCCCTTTTCTTGAGATGGTCACTCCCTCTGTTCTCTTAACAAACTAGGCCACATCTTGTAAAATAGCATAAGGCCTATTTCACAAACTTTCATAAATGCACACATGTTGCATCCTTAAAAGTGAACAGGAAAAAAAGTCAACAGAGGAATAGCTGCGTGTGACACAGTATATACAAAACAGATAGGAAGGCAGCGAAAAAACATTTGTATAACAAACATAATGAGCATTGCAAATATAGTGAGCATTCTTCACCTAAACGTCAAGTTGTATGGTTGGATTATGATTAATTATACTGTGATATGGATATCTAATCTACTGCTGGTATAGAATAAGTAGGATGATCCATAATCATCAGTTACATCAATAACGAAGGTTAGTAGTAGTAAATAAGGTGAATTTAGGAAGGGATGCAGGCATTGAATCCAGATTTTTGCAATTAGGCAGATAAAGGAGACATGTCTGGGGGAAAAAAAGGGAAAACAGAAAATGTATGCACCATATATGTACTTAGAAATAACTGATGATAAATTAACAGGAAAAGACTTGGAATTTCCGACTCTTTGTAGTGCGCATGGAACACTTCAGAACACTGTCAAGAGCTTTATGATAAAGCAACTTGTGTGAGAGTAAATAGTGTTACTGTATGACTGACTGGACCAAAATAAATGTGGATGCATTGGGATTAAGTTACCATGGTTGCTAAATCCTATTGGTGCTGGTCCTGTATGAATGCAATTCCACTGGGGTAGTGCTGAGCACTTCCTGAAAGCATCTACAAATGCTAAATGTCTCCTGCAACACTACTTAGCCAGAGGTAATATCCTTAAGCCTCTAATTTATCCATAAATCAACATGATGGGAAGATGTCATTCATATCCTCATAAGAATCTCCATACTATGCAGCAAATAGACAGGATATTGTGGTGCTTGGATGGCGATATGACCCAAATATCTAACTTGGACATACCAAAAGACCATGAAGATAAGAATTTTGAATATGATATTGGAAGAGGACTCTCAATCCCCAGCTATGGTGCAGGAAACTGAGAGCGAGGATGATACTCAGTTGATATGCCTTGCGGTGTGCCAAGATCTAAATGTCTAGTATTGTGCAGAGGTTTAAGCATCTATGACATGCTGAGTTTAAATGGTTGTGGCTGTTCAAATGACTTGGTACTTTTTTCAATTGATATCTAAAATTTTGTTACGCTTCAGACATCTGATGGAGACACACTTTCCCCTGTCCAGCATCAAAAGATTTAGTGTTCTGACAGACTGATAAGAATCAGGTGGGTGACTGTGGTATGCAGGTGAACCATGGTAGAACAGATTGGAAGCTACTAAAATTAAAGCAGAAAGATGATACTGGTCTTTCAATGAAACAGGAGAACAATAAAAATAAATAAAAGATTAAGGTTCTTGTTTTTGAAAGTGATGGGCATTGTTCTGTGATATCTTAAATAGATATGAATATGAACTTGTTACCAAGTTCATTTACTTATAAGAGTTAGTCAGTAAAAATGTTACGTGAAAAACTGAGGTTGCTAGTACAGTCATGCTGTGGCAAACTAGGGTCCTGGGGCAGGAGGAAGCAAGTAAGCAATTCATACTTATATATCTTTTACCGTATGCAAGACAAATATTTACCGACAAAGCTCAAAGAGGAATGACGAAGAGCTGAATTGGCTGCTATGTCTGGGACTCAGGAAGTCATGTATGGTTTATATGTAATGAAAATAAAAACTACACTAAGGATTTATCAGTCTTCTCAAGCCCTATAGCCACAATAAGAAATTGGTTTTGACATGAAACACTAATTTCTAATCTGTTAAGCAATGAGACTGAGAAGAACAATCTCTACTTCTCACCTATCTCAGGGCTATTTTAAAGACTTATCTGAAATATGAGAGAATCTCCTGGCTGTTTGCGAATGGGTGAGAATGGTTTGGCAGTGGTGACATCAATGACTGTATTGCAGTTTTACAGACCAGTTCTAGAAGCAACTTGGAATGACCTGTAGCCACTCCATCAAAAGATTTTTCTATTTTTTCTGTTTAGAATTTACAGCATATGCTACAGTACATGAGCAGAGGTATTAAGAATTTTGACCCATTTTACTGAAGAGGAAAAACCGGTCACCTCTGTGTCAAAAGCAATTTTCTACTAAAAAAGTAATACAACAAATTTCTTGGGTTTCTATATCATAAAAGAAGGGACTTGCTGGTATCCAAAACAAATGCTTTATGAATAATATAAGACTGGTTAAAAATTTTCCTCATGAATCTGCTGTATCTAAAATATTTCATGAAAATTTAACAGGACCCAGAAAAAGTAGGGTGGCTGAGCCTAAGAGGCAAATCTTGTGGCTGCCATATTATTGAAAACATGTGATTCCATTTTTATTACTAAATTTAGTCATCAAGCAAAGAATGTTCAGCACTGACGATGCAATGGATGACATTATGCTTACCATTCTATAATTAACATATAGAACAATGCATATGGTTAGTACTTGGATAATAACCAAGGAACACTTGAGGTTACTGACAAGCAGTGTGTGTGTGGAGCCTGTCCATCTACAACTATACCTGCACCCCTAATATTACATCCCCTTTCAGTCCATGTGGGGAGGGGTCACTCGTGTGGCTGACAAAAAACCACCCCTACTTTACAATGTGAAAAACACACAAAACTGTAAGGTATTCTATTACCTTATGATCTTGATTAGAACATGGTATTTATATATATTTTTGGATAACAAAACCATAAAGTAGTTAGCCTAAACTTCACTCAAAATTTAGAGATTCTACAGCACTTTATGCATAAATAATCCCATAAAGTTTTTCATACACATTTTCAAAAGATCTAGAGAAATTAAATCAACAGAGATCCCTATCCACTGGATCTTGCTGCTGCATTGGGATCTACTTTTTGTACTCTTAGAGGCCCCTTTGAAGATGAAGTACCTATCCAATTTCCAAGACTGCACAAAGTTCAAAACCTTTTTTGCAAATAAATGAAGGAATTTCTATCTGAAAATGGAAAAATACCTTTCAAACACTCATTTCTCAATTAAAGTACATGCTGAAGTAAAAGTAGATATATTTCATAAAATGAAATAAATAAAAGGAAAAACTATAAATCAATTTACAAAGATACTGAGCACAGAGATCTAAAGGTCTGTACAGTGGAGATATCTTTATCTTTAAAAGTCTACAACAAAACTGAAGAAAAATATTAAATAAAAATGTATCTAGTTTGGGGTAACAAAAAGCAAAGGACATTACACTGATTTTCTTTCTGTTATCCACTGATCTTCAGGGTCCAACAAAGAATCCCTTATTACCAGCTTTGTGCAGTCCTGTTAAACTTCAAGCTGTAGTGTGATCTAAATTCTTTTCATTTGAAACCTTGGAAAAGGTGGAAAGGCTCTTTTATCATCATCTTAAAAAACAGACCTTCAGATTCTTCCCTTACCCTTCTTATGTCAAAGGGAAAATCTGAGGGGTCTTCTAAGAAAGAATTTTTCCTCTACTTTAAAAGTCTGCATTTCATCCTCAAAGGAATCATCATGTGTTTCCCCTGTTACCCTATAAAGGATACAAGGAAACATATTCTATCAGGGAATGTCTAAGGATTCTCCCTATAACATCTCCCAGGAGATTTCCATTGTCATCTCATATGAAATCACTTTGCCTATAAAAATTTTATAACTTTGGTGAGATGTAGTTTGAAGATTTCTCTTTCATCTTGTAAAACATCTCATGATTTCTTCTTTTTCACTTGAAAACCTCCTGAAATTACAGGCAACATCATGAGATACGAGATACTGATTTTATCTTTTGAACATAGAATGCATCCCTTATCTAACTATTCCATCAGTTCTAATATCCTTATTGTGAATATTTTCAACTATTCCATCTGTTCTGAGATCTTTACTGTGAATATTTTCAATGTGCTTTTTCAGTGAGTGTGGTCGCTTTGCACTAAAGTCACAGTGTGGGCACTTGTGGGGTCGCTCACCGGTGTGCCTTAACATGTGTCGCTTAACATTGTCTGAACGTTTGCTTGTAAAATCACAATGAGGACATTTGTGTATCTTGCCTACATTATCTTTTTTGTGGGCAATAACAATTTTATGAGTTTTACAGGTACAGTTACAGTGTTTACCAGAGCAAGGTTTAGGGGCAGCAGGAACTTCAACAGTTTGATTTTCTTGCTTAATGCACTTGCAGTCACCATAATGACACTCCATTGCCTCCTTCAGTGCAGGAGTTGCTGTAGCTTGGCCCTGGAAAAATGAAATCTATTAAAGTGCAAAACCAACCACATCAACTTTAAAGATAACTAAAGCTGTACCCATGTACTCCAATTAGCTATCATGTAATCAATTTTGAGAAAATAAATGAAAATGAAAAAACTCCAAATACTATAAAAAATTTGAAGAAAAAATTATTGCTCATTTAATCATTCCCATAATTACACTGGATTTACTGGCCACTGTAATGAGGGAAAAAAGAAAGTCTGGAGAGGGCAAGCATGTCCAGCAAATGTTTTAACAAAAGATTACATAAAAAATTCTTTCAAACACTGTTACAGTGTTGTGACCCCAACACCAATACTACGAGTGTTTTGGCAGTTAGCCAATGATACAGATTATAAAAAGCTGCCCTGCTGCTTACTTCTGCCAACAGAAGGCATTAGCTCATCCTCTATTTTTACTAACCAGCAAGTAACAAAATGCATCTGTCTGCAAAGGATATTAAGTGCATATAGAACCAAATTCCTCTTTAAAATCAGAAAAGTTTTTCATGAAGTAAACTCATTTAGATAGACTAGCTGTGTATCAAAGGCCCTGATTTTTTTTAATGACAACCAATGACCTAATTCTCTCACAACAGTCTTGCATATTAAAAAGATTACTAACCCTCATGTACACTCCTGCCCATATCAATTCTATTAATGGTAATTACCAACTGCTTATATGTCAAATGTTCCTCCTGGCAAGAAACAAGGAGTTTTCAAATAAGAATGAAAGAAAAATTTCAGGGCAATATTTTGGAAACCATTCTATAAATCATTAGGATAAATTACTGTTCAAACTTAATGTGAGTACATGTGATGTTTCCAGTCTATAATACTAATGCACATGAACTTAACAAAATCATCAACAACTACTGTACTTTAGTGACTGGTTTAAAGATAACATAAGAAGCATATTTCACCTTTATAAGCAAAAATGTAAAAGAAATACACTATGAATTTCCTAATAATTTGATGAAGTAACGCATAATTATATTTAGGGCATAATGTAAAAGTAAGCCATTAGTTATCTCACATATCCTGGCTACAACATGCTACATCTATGAAGCTCATAAGGATACAGTAATCCTGTTTGAAAAAGTCTTTTTGTTCATATATATATATATATA
>JAYMFT010237888.1:0-10000 GCA_038088735.1 Panulirus argus | reverse complement strand
CAGTTCTGTTTTAAATTCTGACGAAATTGTGTAATTCTATCCCTTTCAAAATGTTTGAAAAGGAAAGAGATAAGATCGAGTGGCAGCGGAGGGCGTAAAAGTGAGCATCGTGTTCCAACACCATGAAATCGTTTAATTTGAACTGTAAAGGGACTCAGATCCCTTTCGTTTATGGCGGAGAATTTTTTATCAACTGGAAATCGTACAGCGTGAAAACTCTCTCTCTCGCACTTTTACGAAACGGTGGCTCAAAAATGGATAGTTTACGTCATGTTCCCACCTGCATACGAAGCTCAACATCGCATTACTGACATCACGACTCATAAAGATTTCGGCAGAGGAGAACTTTCTTCCTTGTCGGTGACAAGCAGTGGAAGTGACTGGGACCTCAGGATTACAGGAAAATATGATCATGGAACGTTGGAATCAAGTTGATAGCAGGACTGGTCATTAAAGATTCAGCAAGATAGAAGGAGATGGGCTCAGAGCGGTGGACGTTAAGTGAGATTAAGATGGAAATGAGGATCCCATTGTTGAAGATGGACGTCATGAAGCTGTGACACATCCTACGGGGTACTGTGACATCCTCCATGGCACTGTAACGTCCTCCATGGCACTGTCATATCTTTCATGGCACTGTAATATCCTCCATGGCACTGTCTCATCCTTCATGGCACTGTAATGTCTTTCATGGCACTGTAATGTCCTCCATGGCACTGTCATATCTTCCATGGCACTGTAATGTCCTGCACAACACTGTAATGCCTCCTTGGCACTGTAATACCTTTCTTGGCACTGTAATATCCTTTATGACTCCGTGGTATCTTTCAAGACACTTCAACATCCCCCATGGTAATGGCTTCATGGTATCCATGGTATAACAGACCTTTAATTGCAGTAAAATATATATCATGGTACTATGATCATATCCATGGCAGCATGATACCCTCTATGGCACTATCCTTCCCTGAATGGCACAGCAGCCCCTCCTTATAGCATAGTCTTGTACCAGACAGTATGAAGTATCGGCTTTAAATACAATTTGGAGAGAAGTCTCTGGACGTGGGCGAGGTGCAGTGTGTGTGTATGTGTGTGCACGATTAAAGGGAGCCTTGGATGTGTAGTGAGGGAAGGAGCCAAGAACTACCCTCCCGTCAGGAAGAGCGTCATCCGCCATGAGCAGCAGCGAGTAACCCCAGACGTCTGTATTGTCATATTTTGCTTCGATTAATCCAATCTATTTTGCCATCGCAGCTGCCGTTAATCCTGACTTTTTTTTTTTTTAGGTCGTAGTTTCTCTCTCTCTCTCTCTCTCTCTCTCTCTCTCTCTCTCTCTCTCTCTCAAATAGAATTTGAGACTGCACACTCATGATGTCTTGTCATTCATGACGACATCCCTCGTACAAAGTCTGATCACCTACGCTGATGGTCCGTACCCATGGCAGACCACACCTTCGGATGATGAAGACAAACTCGACCCAAAAGCTTTAACAAATAGTTACAGAATTTCCCCTTTTTTTTATCCCTTTTCCACTGTTACCCCTGAACGTGCCAAAACATTGGAAAATTGACCGTAAATGCGCCAAAAACAGTTTGAAATTCCCGATTCATATTTCATATGAAGTGGGTTTTTCATGTAAAATAATCGCTGATTTGTATGTTACCTGGACTGCAATGATTAAACAAAAGCATATTTCATGATCGGTTGGTTCAGACTTCTGTTTCTGTTTAATTGTTTATATTTGTATGAATGAGTTTGTGATTACTATTGGTGATTAAATTTTTGTGCGGGGAGTACGTTTTATAACACTCGTGTTGATCCCCTCCTCTCAATATTTTTTTTTATAAATGTACCTTGTCTTTACTCCTGTGTATGTACACAGACACACAAACAACACACACTCACCTACACACACACACACACACACACACACACACACACACACACACAGGCTGGTGTGTGTGTGTGCGAGTGTGTGAAATGGTTGAATAGGAACATAAAAGAAAGGAAAGAGAAAGAGACAGAATAAAACACCTTGAACGTTCCTACGTATGTAAAACCATAAACTCGTGCTCCATCTGAAATGCTTGCTGGTATATGTATTATCCCGGTGTTCCTGGCAAACCTTTCCTAACGTCTTACAGTCATAATAAAGTAACTTTCGCAACATTTGCTTCTTAGTGTGTACCTCACCTTTAACAGTGGCAAACAAGGCGCCTTGCTGCATCACTCGTCTCTCCTACAGTCTTGGGTTCTTAAATGAAAACAATAGATTACATTTGCTAGTTCTAACAGCTGCTCTCTGATATCCGCATTTCCTCCGATATCCGGATGCTTTCCGATATCCGGACGCTCCTCCTTTGGTGTAAACATACGAGATCGATACTAACAAGATGAGAGAAGGAATCCTTACCACTGCAATGGATCTTTAGCCTCAATATCTTACTGAACAAGAAGTATACAGACCCGAGCACACTCATGGTTTGTCGTCCTTCGTATATATATATATATATATATATATATATATATATATATATACATACACGTATACGATCCAGTGACGGAGGAGGAAAAAACAGAAGGATGCTGCGGAAAAAACATTTGCCAGGTCCTTCCAAGCCTTACGAGTGTAATAAACATTATACAGCTGAAGTAACCAGAATATACAGGACTTTGCTTTTTAGCAAAGGGTTGTATGATGTGATGGGTATACTTCACCTCCTCGGTCAGTACAGAGGGGAGGTAGAGTAAGGAAGAGGTAGAAGTGAAGGTAGGATCCAAGGGTAGATGATTAGAGTGAGGGGAGATAGATGAGGGAGAAGTGGAAAAGAGAGAAGGGTGGGGGAGAGTGAGAGAGAAAAAGAGAGAAGGGCACTGGTCGGATATGACGAAATGACGGAACAAAAAATAAAGTGAAGAAAGTTGATAAAAGATAAAGAGGTAAACGAAGATAGGAAGGGGCAATCAAGGGAGCGGGAGGGAGAGAGAAATGGAAAGAAGAAAGAGATGGAAGATGGGGAAACGGAGAGAAGATAAAAGAGAGAGTAGAAAGCACGAGTTTGCTCTAGGTGCCGGAGTGGCTTGATGGGGCGTGTGTGTGTATGTGTGTGTGTGTGTGTGGATGCAGAGGAGGCCTTAGCTATGAACGTAGTCAAGGAGTAGTGGACGTGACGTGAGGGTTTTAGTGGATGTGGTTGTCGATGTGGATTCAGGCGTGGTCATTAGTGTGGGTGTGGATACAGTTGTATGTGTGGGTTTAGACATAGGTACAAGAATCATTGGGAATACTGTTGTGATCTTCGACCTAGATGTACTTAGGTTTCGTCGTGGGTAACGACCTCGCGTCTTAATCACCCAACCACCAGTCTGAGCCACACTACTTCCTCACTACTGATGTGGAGGTTAATGATACCACGAATGGACGCCGGTGGCACTGTCATGGAACTGTTGTAAGGCGAACTCCTTCCTCAGCTGCGTCCCGTTGTGTCGTCCTGGAAACCTTGGCCTGCCTGGCTTGACCTCGACCTCTGGAACGCATCCAAGCCAGACACGTCCCGTCCGGTACAGGACGTGTGTATTGTGTGGCTTGTCCGCTGGCGTATCGCCCATGACCTCCTCTGACGTCTGCATCTTTCTATCATCGCCATACATAAAGGAATTTCGCGCGCAGAAGGCGACATTACTTTCTCCTATCTTTCATATGTGTATATCGCATAGAAATGACAAGAAATGAGATCATAGACATAGAAGACGCAAGAAAATGCTTTGGAAAACGTGAGGTAAAATGAGGCAGTTAAAACCTGATTTGGTGATTATGTTAGTTCTTTCTAATTCGAGACAGTAGACTTTTCATTAGAAGTTTTTATGAGATTGTAGAGAGAGTTTCTTCACAGACCTGTCAAGGAAGGGAAAGTGTCTAAATTGATGTAGTGAATGGATAAACTATGCATTTTGAAAGGTATGTGCTTGTTGTACTTTGAGTATTTAAGAAAAGCCTCATTTCGGTTGCAGTCTTGTGAAGTTGTATGACATCACAGGATGATTGTGAAGGATATACGTGTGTGTGTGTGTGTGTGTGTCCTCTACGTATGTAATCCACAAATCTATCTTGAGCCCTCCAAAAATATAGGCAAGGGATTGTACAAATTTAAACGTAACCTTTACCTAGCTGAGTATTTATGTATTTAGAAATAACCAACTTACACACTCCGCGATCTTGGACGGCCAACTTGCACATACTATAGACAAAAGCAGAATTGATAGATGTTTTAGTCTCATACTTCATAGACTAACAGAGAGATTGGTAGAAATTTTTTTCTTTCCTTCACTCTGCTGTACTCGATGGAAAATGTCTCGTGAATGAAACTGTCAGTTGCTTTTATCTGATTACACATCAGGTTTGTGTGGCACAGACCCAAGAGGGATACACACGTAAACTCACTGCTGCTGATGGCTCATCGACAACACCGGAGTGTTACTTGAAAAACTTCCTTCGGTTATGACTGGTTGACTTAGCCTTAAGAATTTTACTTTATAAAATCTATATCAGCAATCTTGTTTTGCTATTATTTTTGCTGCGTTTAGAAACCGATTACAACTGAGAAGAAAAAGTTATGTTTCAACAACTGAATACTTAAGTAAATTGATTTACGGTTTGCCTTTGTCTTTACCAGTCCAGCTACCTTACTTTAGACAAGAGACCACATCATGCTTAGAATCTGCACTGTCTTCCTCTGGATGGATGTCTGCCGTATCCTCATCTCTCATGGGAGTCATGAGATAACTTCCATAGACGTCAGCCTTTCCTTCTTTCTGAACAACAATAACCGAGACTCTCACTAAGCTTGGCTGAGCATAGCCAAACACGGGTGAGCATAGCTAAACATGGCTGAACATGGACGAGCATGGCTCAAGCTCGGCTGAACATGTCTTAGCGTGGTTCTGCGTGGCTACACACGCCATCAATATCCATGGTGACGTAAATGCCTTCGTAAGAAGATGAGAACCTGAAGAGTGGAGCGAAGGGGAAAGCGGTGTTGACAACAGAAGAATATCCAGGGCTTTCTTACCCCTACTGGCACTACTTGACTCTAGCCTTAGGCTGCTGTCTTGGTTATACGTATGATGGCGCTGCTAAAGTGATTGATAATCCCTATTACAGAATTGAAATACCAGCAGCGTGGGAAGAGATCTGTCAGTATTTTTTTTTTTCCCTCCCATGAAATGCTTCTTCTTCAGAAATTCCTTTTGCTCGTTGGAAGAATTGCTCGCTCGAAATTATGTTCGCTAGACAATTACTCGATTACAGAAATGCAAGATATATCATCGTACAGCAAAATTCCGGGATCTTCTGAGAATGTGAGGAGGAGGAGGAGGATGTGATGTGTAGTCTGTGAGGAGTGTGTGTGTGTGTGTGTGTGTGTATAGTGCTGTGAGAGGGCATTGTGTATGTGTGTGTGTGTAATACTGAGAGGAGGTGTGATGTGTAGTGCTGTGAGAGGTATTATGTTTTTATTTCTCTGAAGGGGTATGGTGTGAAGGGGTTTAGTGTGTATAGTGTCGTGAGGGAGGGAAGGTATGGTGTCTGTGTCGTGCTGTGAGGGAGGGTGGGGAGGGCAGCAGTGTAGGAAGACTCCCACAGTAACGAGTAAATTGCATTCACAAAAAAGTGGAGCCAGATTCGGCGATCCCCTGAAGATGGAAAATCCTGGCGCTTGAACCGAGAAGGTAGCGCTTGTTTGCCTTTAACTGAGGATAGCACTTTTTACCCCGACACCGGCACCAGCAAAGTGCCGGAAGGGGTTCTCTTACGTACCCCCACCATTCTCTCTCTCTCTCTCTCTCTCTCTCTCTCTCTCTCTCTCTCTCTCTCTCTCTCTCTCTCTCCGTGTGCACTCCTAAGTAAGTATTCTCTCTCTTTTGACCATCTATCTTCCTCTCTCCATTACTGACCGAGGGAAAATCCTCCCTCCTCTCTGATCCGGGACGTGTCCGGAAAACAGAAGGTATCGGGATTTCTTGTAGTGCCTCCAGTCCTAAACCATCAGCCTCAGATCACCCCGAAACCGTTAAGCACGACGGTACGATCCGTGAGCACTGGCCAAAGACCAGGCTTATTAATATCCAAGGGTCGTACCATCGTGCTCAAGGGCGTCCCATCGATGCTCAAGGGCGTCTCATCGGTGCCCAAGGGCGTACCATCGTGCTCAAGGACGTACCATCGGCGCTGATACCGTTACGCTTCAGGGGGCCAATTTTGACATTCGCTTTAGTGTGAGTAAACCCACTGTAACATGGGACGATTTCTGTACTACGAAACCCAGACATACAAATTGATGTAATCTCAACCCAAATGTATTTACCACGGGGGGCGTTCGCGTGTTTAGCCCGTTATGGATGCATGTCCTTCAAGGGTCATGAATATGGAGCGGATTATCCTCCATGATCGTCCTGTAGGGATGCTCTCCTCCTTGACAAACATCAACATCCATTGGGAATTAGGAGCATCTGACTCTGGAGCGTCTATTCCTCTACTGTCTGTCCTATTCTCATCTATTCCTTTACTCTCTGTTCTTTTTGTCATCTCTTCCATTTAATGTCTATCCTTGTGCTATTTGTACCTTTCTCATCTGTCCCTATTCCTTATTATCTATCCATTATTATTTACCTTTTTCTTGTCTTTAATATACTGTCTCTACCCGCAAAAATCAACCACTTCAGCATTTATGTATCTTAGTGAAAAAAGTTTTCTTAAATTCAAGTTTTCTTGGGAAAGGTGGAAGGGATGGACCCTACTATCTTCCCATAACTTTCTATTGTGTATCAACATTCACGACTCCTGCCACAGAGTCACGTAAGCTCATCAACCATCAGATAATCAACTTATCGTTATCAACATTGTATAATAGTTAAAGGAACGACGTAAGTGCTCAGAGAGAGAGAGAGAGAGAGAGAGAGGAGATGCAACTGAAAGCACGTATTTTCTGTTCGTGAAACGGCAAACAGTAGGAGAGGATTCTGAATAAAGAACGACACAGGATTTCAGAATTTCTAAACAGCCAGGGAGCTTATCTGTGGAGGGTGGGAGGTGGATGTGAAAGCATGAGGCGATGTTCAGAGTTTGGTACAATCCTGCAGTGTCGAAAGAGAGAGAGAGAGAGAGAGAGAGAGAGAGAGAGAGAGAGGGAGAATATATGCCCACGTAGCTACGAATACCAAGAACGACATTTATTTTTGCCATGAGACAGGGCTGACGTGTTAAAGAACAAAGAAAGAAGAAAAGACAGACAGATAAAGAGAGTGAGAGAGATAAAAAGAAACAGAGAAGAAAAGGTTCAAAGTAATATTTTGTGTGAGCCAAGGAATGGCGGTAAAATTGCAGCAGCAACCATGACGTGGGTAGCGGCGGGGGAGGAAGTGGGTTTGCAATTGGTTGAGATGAATTTTTCTTGGAGGAGTGAGGATGGTCCAAGGTGGAGCTCCGAGTGGATGAACCTTCGTCTCAAAACCTTAAGATATGGAAGAAACGTCGCCCCAACTCTGACTACGGGTCAGACATCGCCACTCATCGCTATCGCCTTTTCTTTCCTGAAACTGCTTAGAATTACTTCATGAATAACAACATTCATAGGAAAACTATGAGGCATGTCATGCATGTAATAACTATATTACTGCCTTCTTTTGCCCTTACTTATTATCCACAAGAAATGTTATCTTTAGTCAAGATAAAGAAGTTCGTATTTTCTAATTAAAAAGATTCGCTGTTGAAGTTTGTCTCCGTTATCAGAAGGTTCGAAAATTAGCCAGAAAACAAGTCAGTTGCGTAGTGTAGCATATGTCAAAATAACTGCGAAACTTCGTTGAAATTCCAACGAACACGTGGCAGAATAAACTTGTAATCTTGCACGGGTTGAATAAACAATCAGATATTGAAAGTATTTAAATATTGACACCGTAGCCTCTTTCCTATTCCAATACAGGCCTTAGGTTGTTAGGTGCAGTTTTCGATATTCCAACTGGCCCAGTGTCCGTCCAGTGACACATCTATTTTTCACTGTAACTCACTTGGGCATTCAGTCTTTCTTTCATTCAGTCATTGTGTTCATGGGCTATATTGCACGAGTGTTAGCTGCAGTCAGGCAGAACATGACGTTTGTTACACACAACGCTGACGACCAAGCGGGATGCCGAAGCCTTCTGGGCCTGGCCAGATATGCACCATGTCCAAACATTGTCGCTCTCCAAACGTGGCCGGTGTCCAGACTTCGTCTCTCTCGTCAAACAGGGCCCATGTCCAAATAAATATTGGCTCTCTATATCCACACCTGATCTGTGTCAAAACATGTCTGCATGACTCCATATGTGGTCCGTGTCAAAGTATATATTAAAGACATGTTTCATATATATATATATATATATATATATATATATATATTCATGTCCATGCAGTACACATATGGATACAATTATACTGACTGTTTTGTTAACATTACACAGGAAACAGCAAAGCAGCTGAGTCTGTGAATACATCTCTGCCGGTCAGAATCCCGCCAGGCCCCACACTGGACGTTCTGGGGTCACGACCTCTCTCTTAACTTTGATCTAAAAGCCGTGGCACGGTAGGGAAAACGATACTTGTTACGTCCAAGGTCATAAATATGCAAATGCCTGACATTTCACCCGCGTTCTACGTACCCACGGCAGCATGTCGAGTGCACGCCTCTGGACTCTCGCGTAAAGTACATCGTCACACAGATATATTTATGAAAGAAAACTTTATTTCATGTCTCTTGGTCGTTTTGTATTTCACGGCACAATATCTGCGACATATTTCCGTGATAAAGCAAGGCTTGTGTCCAGCCTCTCGCCATTTACCGGCTCTATATCACGTTGGTCTGTCCGGCTGCTCAAAATATTGGCGTCTTATTTGGGAAGGTCTTAAAAAGGGACTAGAGTTGTATGACTGTATCTTTCTGTTTTAGTCACTGGATGTTCGCGTTCCTTCCACAACCATACTTGCCTCTCTTCCAAACTGGTGTATATATATATATATATATATATATATATATATATATATATATATATATATATATGTGTAGTGTAGAAAATGAAATGTTGGTGACTTGTAAAGCAGCGTTCAGTAACAATGAATATGGTTGGAACAAATTACGTATCACCTCAGCGGGCATATCGAGTAGTGCATAGGTGTGATATGTTAAGAAAAAATTTTAACACTTACAGTGAACCTGGAGCTATCGCACGAGAAAATAATTTCATTACATTAACATATCTCGTATGATAAGCGAGAGGAAAGAAATATATTCGAACAGGGCTGGACTGAGCAGTCATCTCTCAACACAAAAGCCTCGGTGCAACCCGACCTCTCGTTAATCCTATTGCATATGAATGCGAGCTCTCAGTAACCAATTAAAGCTCTCACCGTCGACGTCCGGGCTGAGTGAATGGGAAAATTATGAGTTTTACTCATTCGTGAAACTAAAAATACCGTCGCTCTTCGAGCCGAGTCAGTTTCCCACATCACTGTAGTTATTCTGTGGCAGTTTTCCCGTTTATGCGACAAAGATCGAGTGGTATCAACAACCTATTCCCGTAAACGAAACATCCAGACTTAAGACATTCATCTAAATAAAGTCATGCAAATTGGTTTCGCTGTTGTATGGGATGCCAAACATTTGCCTTGAGTTTATGCTCAGTGATGCAAAAGTGTAAGTGTAACATTAGGAAGATCCCACCACAGCAAAGCTCAGTCGCTGTCCACAGTGTGTAGTTCATCATCACTGACGTGGTCGATTAGCGTGTTTCACTCTCGTCAACAATGAGGAGGTGGGATGGCTCGTTATGGCAGCCGTATCTCAACAATACCCGTAAGGACGGAGCTCCCGTATGGCTTCTACCACCGGCGTTGCTCTCTCTCTCTC
Organism: Panulirus argus; assembly: GCA_038088735.1. Classification (NCBI taxonomy): domain Eukaryota; kingdom Metazoa; phylum Arthropoda; class Malacostraca; order Decapoda; family Palinuridae; genus Panulirus; species Panulirus argus. The sequence continues at coordinate 61 of JAYMFT010237888.1, read as the reverse complement.
TCTCTCTCTCTCTCTCTCTCTCTCTCTCTCTCTCTCTCTTCCTCTTTCTTCCTCCCTCTCT
>JAYMFT010237877.1:0-11095 GCA_038088735.1 Panulirus argus | reverse complement strand
ATATATATATATATATATATATCCTAGCTGAGCTAGATACCCACTACATCGATCAATCCAAAGGGGTAGATCAACAGCTGGGTTGACTGTTGACCCTGGGTGGCCCACAGATGCGTCACAGTCAGGAACGCTAACCGCTACACCACGGAGGTACATACTATTGGTAGTTAATGAGAAATGAAAAACGAGAAAACAGTCGATCTGTGTCTCATTCTGAGTATCCTGCAGCAGACTACGCAATGCTCCGTAAGCTGCAGTGTCACATGCTTACTGTGAGGTTGTAGGCGACTGAACTATGGGCCGCTTTGATCGCTGTTTCAATCCCTCTATCTCGAAGCATTGGAATTCTCAGCCTTCTCATGTTTTTCCCAATAACTGTGGCCTGGCATATCTTAAAAGACAGGTTTTTCACTTTCTTCAAATTTCGTCATTACTCATTTTCCCTTGTCCCGTCTTTCGCCCTTTCATAATCCTCTCAATATTTCAATTAAGGCCCGGCCCTGATGTAAGGCTTTTGTCCGTGACTTCATTGTGCATTAAGACCACAGTGTTTCAATAATTATCTCTTGTATTCTCCTCTACTCTTTATGTCTTCCACTTCACGTCTGATTTTTCACCACATTCTTTCTACTCATTCATTCATTCCCCTCTCCAGCGTCATTATCCTGTGTCTATATCTATAGTATGTCATGTGTAGGAAAGGGGGAAGGGGAGTGGTGAGTCAGTGGGGATGAGTGATGCAAAGGTAGGAGAACACTGATTCAGCGGGATGAGTGAAGGCAAAGGGAGGTGGATGATGAGTTAGTGGGGATGAGTGAATGAAGCGTGGGGGGAGGGGGGGGATGGTAAGTAAGTTGGGGTGAGTGAGTAAAATGAGCTGGGGGGTGGGGTGAGTGAGTGGAGACTAGTAAAGAAATAGGGAGGCGGATAGTGAGTCAGTGGGAGTGATCAAAGGAAAGGAGAGGGATTTGTGAGTCAATTGGCATGGGTGAAGAAATGGGGAGGGGAGAGTGAATCAACAGAGATGACTGAAGGAAAATGAGGACGGTGAGTCAATAGGAATAAGTGAAGGAGACGGATGGGGGATCATGAGTCAGTGGAGCTGAGTGAAAGAAAGGAAAATGAGATGGTGAGTCAATAGGGATGAGTGAAGACAAGGGAAGGGCTGCTGAAACAGCGGGAATAAATGAGAGAAAATTAAAGAGTTGATGAGTCAGTGGGTGTGAGTGAAGGAAGGGGAGGGGATGGTGAATAATTGGGGATAATTGAATACAAGGGGGGGGGTGGATGGTGAGTCAGTGGAAATGAATGATGGAAAGGCGAGGGGATAGTGAGTCAGTCGAGATGAGCTGAGGAATCGAAAGGGAAATGGTAGTTAGTGGAGATGAATGAAGGAGAGGGGGAGGGGGAGGGGGAGGGGGAGGGTGGAAGTCAGTGGAGATGACTTAAGGAAAGGGGAGGGCGATGGCGAGTCAGCGGGGATGAGTAAAGGATGAGTAAAGAATGGAGGAACCATCATAAACTAGAGAGGGCAGCGGTGGATCAACAAGCTGCTGGAACCACACTGAATGCGGTAATTACTCGAGACGTGAACAACACATTATACTGCCGGAAGTTGGGTAATGTACCCCTTGCTCAGCAGACGCCATCACCTCGATAATCTCTGGAAGAGAAATAATGAGAAGTAACAATTACCAAGCTCTGAGAGGATGTCTCATGGGAATAATACAATGGATATGAGGACGTTAATGTTATAAACAACCTAGTTTTAGTTCATTTTACGAAAGAAAAATGGATTCTCTTTTCCTGCAATGATTATGGGTAATACTAAGCTGATGGAGATTAGAGAACCCTCCAACCACAGGAGGAAGTGACGTTATAAAAAGCTTGCCATCACCTCAGTAGTCATCCAGGCGCTGTGTGTGTGTGAACTCCAGAGTGTGTGTTATTATTACCGTAGTCTGTTGTCAGGTTCACCTATGGTGTTGTACCTGATGATGTCCAGGTGTTTGCATGAGACGTTGTCTTGCTTTAAACAGGATTACGCTAAGATCAAAGAATGTACAGCCTTCCTAACAGTGTCAGGTGCACCAGAAGGACCACTGAGAAGAGTACAAAAACCTGTTCTCCACTGATCTGCTTATGACTGGTGTGTAGGACAACTGGATGGGGGACGGGTGGCGGGCCGACCTGCGCCTTAGTGGAATACAGAAGTGAGGCTGACCAGTCATTACTGATATTTACAAGCCTTTCTCTTCTTGGCCTGCATCATGTGTAGCTTCCACGATACATACCTTCGTAATGGCTCTCCTTCATCATGCTTCCCTTGTTAATGGTTTCCCTTCATCATATTTCCCTCGGTAATGGTTTACTTCTATCATAATTGCCTCGGGAATGATTCCCCATCATTATGCTTACCGAGGTAATACGTAGTTTCCCTTCATCGTATTGCCCTCGATAATAGTTTCTCTTCATCATAATTCCATTGGTATTGGTTTCCCTTCATTATACTTCCCTCGGTAATAGTTCCTCTTCATAATGCTTCCCTTAGTAATGGTTTCCCTTCATCATACTTCCCCCGGTAATGGTTCTCCATCATCATGCTTCCCTCGGTAATGGTTACCCTTCATCATACTTTCTTCGGGAATGGTTCCTCTTCATCATACTTCCCTCGGTAATGGTTCCCCTTCATCATACTTCCCTAGGTAACGGTTCCATTTCATCATACTTCCCTCGGTAATGGTTCCCTTTTATCATACTTCCCTCGGTAATGGTTATCTTTCAACATACTTCCCTCGGTAATGGTTCACCCTCATCATACTTCCCTCGGGTAGAGTCGTTCTCATAAGAGCAAAAGTTTCCTCACCTTCTTACTGGCTCGGGTCAACAACCTGCTGAAAACCTTGTGGTTGGTTATGGTTATTCCAGGACGCCATAACATGTCCAGACTTAGAAACTGGGTAAGAAAGACAAACGCTCAGGGAAGTTGCTCCGTTCCAAGGTACCTTGCTCCATTCCGAGCTCCAAACAAAACTATTTGTCGTAAGATATGATTATCTGGTGTTTGTTGACCCTGCGTAATGCTGCAGGCTGGCGAGTGACAAATTCTGTTGGAAACCGGTAAATTTGAGCTTAGGGATCATTCCAGTTCACCTCAGAGTAGTTCTAATATAAGATTTTCTATCATCGCTCACACAGTGGTGAGGAAAACATGAGGAACTATGTTCTAATGTGATCAGCATGTATTCTTGCCGCACCTTTTATTTTTATGATAGCAGAAGATATCAGACACTCACAAGTTAGTATGGCAAGAGTAGGAAGGAATTCAAACTACAACAGAATCTTAATATTACTAATGCGCGCAAATAATGTCACTTGGACTTAAAGCGTAATATCTATCAAGTCTCTCTTGAAACGTAATATCTATGAGTCTCTTTTGAAGCGTAATATATGTCAAGTTTCTTTTGAAACGTATCTATCGTACTGCTCTCAGCCAATCCAATAGGTTAATCATTCCAAATGTTTACGATCCTGTTAAAGAAAAGGTTCAAGAGGATATGTTTGCCCCTGAGTTTGTATCCATAACTACTAGTGAAATCAGGCGTATTACGCCTCAAGTACCTGCTAAGAATAAGACTGTCAAGGCCCTGAATAATTCTAAATGCCAGTATTAGATCATCTGCTTTCTAAGGTAAGTAGACTTAAGTCGTTTAGACAACTATCATAGGATATATTTCTCAGTCCGGTAATCATCTTAGTACCTCTTTCTTGTACTCTCTTCATTTTGTCTACGTCAGTTTTCAGACAGGGTGACCAAAACTGAACACAATATTAGAGATGGGGACGTACCAGTGAACTGCATGGAGTAAGGGTGATTTCCCTCGTCTTAGATTCCAAAACCCTACTAATGAATCCGAGAATTTTGTTCGCCCTTTTTACTGCTTCTGTGCACTGTTTACTCGGCTTTTGGTCACCGGAGTTTATTATTCCCAAGTCTTTTTCTCCATTTACCTTTCGTAACATAGCAGAATTCATACAGTAACTTGCTTTCACGTTTAAGTACCGATGTGTAAAACTTTTCATTTATGGACATTAGTATTCCTAAGCCACATATACACCCAGTCCATCAGTTTGTCTATGTCACTTTGAAGCTGCAGACGTTCATTTCTAGTTAAAGACTTATTTCCCAACTTTATGTCGTCTGCGAATTTCTTGAAATGCAATCCATTACTAATATCATTATATGAGAAAAAGAATTGCGCACGCTACTTGTCACGTCAAACCATTCTGAGGCTTGACCATTAATCACAACTCTTCACGACCCGTCAACCAGTATCCTAACCACCGAAGTACAACTCCTTCCATATCATGTGACATAACTTTTGCTAGTAATCTTTGCTGCGGAACTTTATCGAGTGCCTTTTGAAAACCTGTACAAATGGCATTAGCTGCCTTACGTTCATCACACATGTTGTTTATATCATAAAATAAATCAAGTAGATTTGGCAGACATGAGCGATTTCGTCGAAATCTATGCTATGAATAATCAATTGAATGACGGTTTTCTAAATTGCTCACATTATTTTCCCGAACAATGGTTTCCATAAGTTTGCCAACTACAGACGTTAAACTAATCGAATGATAACTTCCCGGAAATGACATTACCTTTTTTTTGAATATCACTGTTATTTTGGCAAACTTCCACTTCTTTGGAACTTTCATGTAGCCATTGATTTGTTGGAAATAGAAGTTAAGTGCTTAACTACCTCATATTTCTCTTCTTATTGTCCTCGGATAGATTGTATCGTCATATTTTGTCATCATGATGCAGAACGTTTTCTCCCTCCTATTACTGGAACTGATTTCGGGACATAGGCTGCATCTTCAATCGTAAATATAGATAAAAGAAATATTCATGTCATGGCTTCCTTGTCTTTAACCAAATCACTGTTTTCCGTAATTAATAGACTAATTGCCTGGGTAATTACTCTTGCTATCAGCATTATCATAAGACTCCCTTGGGAATCTTTTTCAATTTTCAGAAATATACGCTTCATACTTTAGTTTGACGTATAAATCTCTTCAATTTGATATACAGATTGATATAAAGTTACTCTCTCATGCTGGATAATGGTCTCTGAGTTTATTATATGCTAATTTGTTAGACAACATGCACTCCTTTGCTTCATAATTCCACCATCTTGGCTTCGTCTTGGAAAAACCGTATGTTATTAATTGGCACTTACGTATCCTCTGCTGCTTTGAAAGTTTAACTGGAGTTTTCCAGTCTACTTCCATAATATCTTCATTGGCAATATCGTCCTAGATTTGCTTGTCAAGTGGAATGCAAAGATTTGTAAGATTTGCAAGTCCAAAATCTGGTACTTTTTCGCTACATTCATGATGATCAACATTACATGCAATGTTGAAAGTCACCTCAAAACTGCTTTGTCAGAGATACCTTGAATCAAACTCTTCTCCAAATTCAGCATTATTAACGGTATTCTCATTTCTAGCTAGAGCTTAATCTGATGAGTTCTCGTTGCGAGTTTTTGTCTTAACTAATTGTATTCAATCACTAGCATGCAAATTTAGTGAGAGCCCAGGCTTTGTACTGGAAAGCGAAGCCCCCACTTAGCGGTATTTTAAAATCTCCCACCATGATTGAATCGTGGTCACTGCAAAGGCGTATCTTCTCACATATAAAGTCTTTCGTCTAACTCTAGTGTCTGTGCAGGCGACCTATAAACTAATCCTATTGTTATTTTCTTAAGAAACTGATTTTTAATTTTTACAAAAAAGAACTCGTTAGTATTGATGGCCACAACATTTTTTTTGTAACAGAATTAAAGTGAGCATTAACAAACAGCAAGACAATGGCCGCCTGGCAGCACTACAGGTCACCTGGAGCATCACAAGACGCTTGCTAGCGCTCACTTTATTCCCTTGACAGAGTTTCTTTCCACCATCCGAGGATTTGCTAAAGATATAGTAACGATCCCGCCAGTAGTTGCCGAGTTCAGAGCTTTGGTTATCTACACTCAGCCACATGTACTCATCCACCTGCACGCGCCTGAGTTCCGCTATGATAGAATTATCATTATCATTGCTGAACCACAAGTCACTAGGGAACACTATCTCTTCTCTGACCAAGTGTTCTTGACCCTCAGGTAACTAGTGTACTAAACAATAATACGAAATACTCTCCCCAGACGCTTGATCTTTATAAACGCATGCTGAAGTCCTTCGTCTTGAGAAATCTTCGCTGTGTGCATAATGTAAAGAAAATAAGGTTTAGAATACCTGTAGAGCCCACTAAGAGTATCTATCGCGTTGTAAATCATATATTTTACATGATTATGTGTAATAACATAACATGAACGTCCAGGTGTATCCTCGAACTACTTCCCATCAACACGTTCGTTATAACATCAATCTGCTGCTTCCTTCCGTTTTCATCACAAAGACTGCAACTTCCTTCAACTAGAGTCCGTTGCCACCACGTCAGTTTACCATTCTTACGGGACATAAATGATAACCCAGGGATTTTCAGACTCTAGGGAAAGTGAAAACCCATCAGGCAGGTGGTGGAGAGGCCTGGGGCTTGGGTGAGGGGTGAGGGAGGGTAAATTGTGTGGGTGGGAGAGTAGAACCCATCTCTCGTCCCAACAGGCTCCCTCACCCCTGGTGGTCGGCTGATTGTACAGTACATCAGTGTCTCACCCGTTATTACTGCGAGTAGATGGTAGAGAGAATGGTGTTAGGGTCTGATAACAGGTGATGGAAGGAGAAGATGGTAGCAAAGGGTGGAGGAGAAAGATGTTTGATGTTTGAGGTGTATTGATAGGGCTGAAAGAAAATGCTAGAGAGACTGAAAAAGAAATGACAGAAAATGATGAATATATCGGTGGTCTGGTGGTAGAGGGAAGTGCCTAGGATCTGAAAGTCTACCCTTTATAAACAAGCAGCTGGACGATGGTATATATGTAGACCTGACCTTATAGAAAGTCACCTGGGCGTTGATACCTAGAGGACCCGCTATATACTGTAAATAGGTATCTGGAAGGTAATGGTCAGAGGATCGTGCTTAAAAACTAGTCGCAGGCCGATGGTGTATAGAAGACGTGGTCCTATCAAAGTACTTGGACGATGGTGTATAGAGGACCTGACTTCATAGGCAGGGACTTGGGCTACCCGGGAAACAGATGAGGTGATCAAGGTAAGGGATGGGAGTGACTCTGGGGAGGAAAGGGCCAGACAGAGACAAAATGACCCATTATAATTGCCAGACTAAACTACACCAACCTTAACTTTAGATGACTTGATATGACCTACCTTACATCACTCGTTCCCAAGATTCGTGTGTTTTAGAAGGCAGGGTTGAGCATCGAGTCAAGTGGGGGAAGAGAGAGAGAGAGAGAGAGAGAGTACCTATGCACCAATTAGTACCCACGACGAAATTTAACTAGGATAGCAGGGAGGCTAGTGGGAACCGCTCACCGCACGATTTGCTTGATGTATAAGACTATTCTTCTCAGCTGCCGCCTGCGTTACATAACTATCGATTCTTTGTTCATCTGGAACTGATTTCAACAATATATCAAGGTTTCTTTTAAATGTTTCAATAGTTGCTCCATGGCTGTTTATCATTTCTCCCGGCAGTACATTGAATTATTGTTCTAGCTTCCTGATTGGCTTATTATATGTTTTTGTCTGATTCATTTTCGGTCTGTTCCACAGTATTTCTAAAGACTTAACAACTCCGTATCTTCCCTGCTGACAGGCTTTCAGGTTTTACATATTTTCTTTTATGCCTTCAATTTGCTGCCTTGCGTAGAGTATCATATATCTTTCTCTTCTTTCTAATCTATATAACTGCAGCGGGTTCAGCCTCTCGTGGAAGTCCACATGTTCCATCCCCTCGGTTTTGCTTGTGAAGTGCTTCTGAATTTTCTCTAAGGTGTTGATTTCTAATTGTTTTGTTGGTGACAATACAGCACAATTGTAGTAAATCTTGCTTACCTTTCATCAACAGGTTTCCATTTCTGGTAGAGAAAGCTCTCAGAATAATACCACTCATCACATGACTAGATATTGCTATCTTCTCAATATGTTTTCTGAAATCTAGTTTCTCATATAAGAAGACATCCAAATCTTTTACAGTTGTCCAAATTTCCATTAATTTCCCTGTCGGGCCTTTATATCATTAGACACTGAGTGTAGAATGACAAAAAGTTAGAATAAACGAAGCTAGGGGAGTGGGTGAGGAATAGGTAGGTATTATGGTAGCGGTGATGGCTTTAATCAGGTGGGAGGTGGGCTTACTGAAAATGGTAGCGAGTGGTGGGATGACGAGGTAAAATTGCTAGCGTAGGAAAAGAGAGAGGAATAAGGGAGGTATTTACAGGGAAGGAGTGCAAATGACTGGGAACGGTATAAGAGAAAGCTGCAAGAGGTCAATAGGAAGGTGCAAGAGTTGAAAAAGAGGGCATATGAGATTTGGGGGTGAGGGAGTATCATTAAACTTCAGGGAGAATAAGATGCTTTGGAAGGAGGCTAACAGTGAGCCAAGAGAGCAAGATGATAAAAGGGAAGATCAGTGAAGAGGGCAAATGGGGAAGTAGTAACGGGTAGTGATAAAGTAAGGAGGAGACGAAGCAAGTATTTTTGTTCGGTGATAGGGTGGCAGATATAAGGTGTTTCTGTCCGGATGGTACGCGAAGTGAAAGAGCCATGGAGAGTGGTCTAGTGAAGAGAGAAAATGCGGTGAAAGCCTTTCGTAAGATGAAAGGTGTTAAGGCGGCTGGAGTGGATAGAACTGCAGTCGGATTTCTTAAGAAAGGTTTTGATTGTGTTTCTAATTGGTTAGTTAGGATTTGCAGTTTATGTGTGATCGTGGTGAGGTGCCTGAGGGTTGACGGAATGCGTGTATAGTGCCATTGTATAAAGGCAAATGGGATAAAGGTATTAGACTGTTGAGTGCACCTGGTAAGTTGAATGGGAGGGTATTGACTGAGAGGGTAAAGGCAGGTACAGAGCATCAAACTGGAGGAGAAACAATGTAATTTCAGAAAAGATGTGTGAATCAAGTGTTTGCTTTAAAGAATGTGTGTGAGAAATACTCAGAGAAATAAAAGGATAATAAAGTGGCTTTTATGGATATGGAGAAAGTACATGATAGGGATGAAAGAAAAGTCTTGTGGAAAGGTTTAGAAATACATTGAGCGGCAGGAAAGATGCTAACAGCAGCGAGAAGTTTTTATCAAGGGAAGAGAATAAAATGGAGGAAGGTGAATGCTTCCCAGTGAATGTTGGCCCGCGACAGGGGTGCGCGATTTCACCATGGCTGTTTGATTTCTTTATTAATGGGATGGTGAGGGGAAGTAAATACAAGAGCTTGAAGAGAGGGGCGAGTATGCAGTCTGTAGGGGATGAGGGGACCTGGAAAATGAGTCGTCTGTGGTTTGCTGATGACACAGCACTAGTGGCAAATTCGAGTGAGAAAGCAGAATTTGGCGAATGATTTTAGATGAACGTGTGAAAGGAGGAAGTTGAGTGCAAATGTAAATAAAAGCAAGGTTTTAGGTTTAGCTGGGTAGAGGGACAGGTTAGATGGGGTGAGTTTGAGTGGAGAAAAATTGGAGGAGGTAAACGTTTTAGATATAATGGATTAGATATGGAGGCAAATGCGACCAGGGAGTGAAAGTAAATCATAGGGTGGTGAGAGACAAAGGTTCTGGGAGTAGTGAAGAGTGTGCAGAAGGAGGAGTCTTTATCTACAAGAGTAAAAACGGGTACATTTAAAGGTAGAGCAGTCATAACAATGTTATATGGATATGAGGCATGGGCTATAGATAAGATTGTGCAGAGGAGGGTGGATGTGTTGGTAATGAAATGTTTGAGGACAGCATGTGGTGTGAGGAGGTTTGGTCGAGTAAGTAATGTAAGGGTAAGAGAGATGTGTGGTGATAAGAAAGAGTGTGGTCGAGAGAGCAGAATAAGGTGCGCTGAAATGGTTTGGACGCACGGAAACAATAATTGAGGAAAGGTCGTCAAAGGGGATGGATGTGTCAGAAGTGGAGGGAACCAGGAAAAGCGGGAGACCAAATTGGATATGGAAAGATGGAATGAAAAGGATTTTGAGCGATCGAGGCATGAACATGCGGGTTTGGGGTGGGGGGGGGTGTGTGAAAGGCGAGCACGAGATGGAGTGAATTAGAATGTTGTGGTATACTGGGGCCAAATGCTGTCAGTGGACTGAACTGGGGCATGTGAAACTTCCGGGGTAAACAATGAAATGTTATATGGGGCCTGGGTGTGGATAGGGAGCTTTGGTTTCGGTGAATTACACATGACAGCTAAAGAATAAATGTGAGTGGATTCAACCTTTCTTCGGCTGCTCCTGCCGCTACTCCGCTAACGCAAGAAACAGCGATCAAGTATAGAAGGGGTAATATATACATGATATATAATAAATAGAGAGAGAGAGAGAGAGAGAGAGAGAGAGAGAGAGAGAGACAGACAGACAGACAGACAGAGACAGAGAGAGAGAGACAGACAGACAGACAGAGACAGAGAGAGACAGACAGAGAGACAGAGACAGAGAGAGACAGACAGACAAACAGAGAAAGAGATAGAGATAGAGACAGAGATAGACAAACAGACAAACAGAAATAGGCAGTCTCTCCACCACACACACACACACGTCTGTCTATAACCGGAAGCGTAAATTCCGTCACCATTCGGGTCTCCGAAAAAAAAAAAAAAAATATTTCCGTGGCTACAGCGGTAAACACGAGGGTCGACACGCCGTCTTCCCCCCCCTTCCCCTCCCGTCGGTGGCTGGAGCGTCCCCAGCGGTGTCGTTCCGTCGTCGCGTTGTCGTGTCGTCACACTGTCGTGTCGTTCCGTCGTTCCGCGAACGCCACTACACCTTCCCCTGACACCAAAAGACACCTCGCCTTCAACACAACAGCTCTTTGCACCACCGGGTACACCAACACCTCCCACAACACCGACATCCACACCTTCACCAACACTACATCTCCCTCACTCCCACAATTTTCCGTCGATACTCTACGATGTAACACACACA
>JAYMFT010237876.1:0-19749 GCA_038088735.1 Panulirus argus | reverse complement strand
GTCTGGGTTTTGGCGCTACCGGGGGGGGGTCCGCCCCCCCCCCCCCCCCGCCTGGCAGACAGGTTTGTCTGTATGTATGTCTATGTCTTTGGGTTTTGCGGTGGTATGGTTTATGTCTGTCTGTCTGTCTGGTTTTATGCCTGACATTCGACCCGGGTGTGACAGGCAGCACACACGCTCAACACCCCGGACGTCGGTCGGTCACTGACAGACGTCCATACGACGCAGAAGGGACAGAATCGTAGGCTCTGTTTATGGTGGACGTTTGGATTTTTGTTGTGTCTCCTTCAAGGGGCCGATCGCGAGCGCTGGTGCCGAGAAATAAAGCGGCGACAGACCAACCTCCCCAGAGGCGATAGATTGTTGCAATCGGTGGTAGATGAGGAGTCGAGAGTTCCAGAGTTGAGCGGTGGGAGGAAAGAAGCAGACGTCCTGTACGTCACCCCTCCAGAAGAGAGAGAGAGGGGCGGGGATGGGGAGAGCATCATTGCAGCGAAGAGAATAGAGTAAGTCGAAAAAGTGCAAGAGGATGTGTTGTTAGGACGAACCTTGACTAAACTCAGTTATGAAGGAAGGTCAGGGAGGAGGGTTGTCAGCAGCACTCCATACAGGGAGGTACCGGTCCTCCAAACACCCTGGGCAGCTGCTGCGAGAAGAAACATATGCAACACATGCATAAAAAAGCCATTATTGGTGCAGACGTTTCAAGAAAGAGGTTGTTGAAGAATGGGTACGTGAAGGGCCGGGGGAGCGCTCTGCATGGCGAGGCTAAAAGGAGTTCGAGAAAGACTGGCGGGAAGGAACTGGACTCCATAATCCAAGATGAGGAGGATTTTCCAGTAATTTGCTTATAAACAGTGATAATAGGATAGAGAGAAGGCCGACTATACCAGGGTATGGAGAATGCTCAGTATAGATGGAAATCTACCTAGAACTTTGTATATATATAGGATTTTAGCCAGAAAACTCTGGACCCAGGTACAGTTAGCGGGATGGGGGAAGTGGGGTACCCGCCCCCCGTCACCTGTCGACACCGCGACAGGTAATACGTCACGTGCCATACAACCCCACCCCTACCCCCCACCCGTCCCTCCCCGCCACACTGGCGCTAAACATGTCCTCCCTACACCACCACCACCTCACTCACCCACCTCTACACTAACCCACACCACACACTCTCCCCCACCAATGTACACACACCCACTACCACTTACACCCACCCACTGCTGCTACCCACCTGTTCGTACCCATCTCACTCACCCACTGACACCCAGGAGCAAAGTCTCCACCTCCTCTGCTCCACCTAACGCCACTACTCCACCTGCACACTCAGCACCTGTGCTCACTGCCATCACATCCACACCCCGCCATCCACATGTTGTGTTGCATCCTTCTTCCACTTACCTCCGTTACATCCAGCGTCTGCACCACACAACACCCGGCCTCTCCACCCCACCACCGCTTCTCAGAACTCTCCCATCGTCAGCCAATTCCTATAAATACTGAAAAGGAATTTGGTTTTGCGAAGGTGAGCTTCCTCTTACGGGCTGGACTGCTGGCCCAGTGGAGCCTCGCCCTCGGCTGGGCTCCTACCCTCCATGTCTGTGTGTGTTGGGGGGGTCCCTGACGGAGCCTCGCCCTCGGCCAGGTCTCGGTCTGTCTGGATTCTGTCAAGACTGTTATGACGCGGCAGGACAGTGTCATGACACGAAGTGTGCTGTTGATGTGGCAGACGATGTACGGGGCAGTGGGAGGGGTGTCGGCCGGACACAAAGCCAGACGACCAGGAGAGCCAGTGATAAGGATATTCCCATACCCGCCCACCGTACGCAGGATGATGTAAGCACGATACATACTGGATAGGAAAAGTACTTTTTTTCCCAGAAGGATAGGCAACGTATGGGAGGATTAGTCAACAGTTGTAGTCAAAAGCAACACCATAAATGAGTTTAAAGATAAGCTGGACGAATGCTTTGGTTTAGGTCCACGACAGACGCCATTTGTGTCTCCGTAGATAACGTTGGTTGCAGATGCTTCTTCCTCTGCCATTGCTACAGCCGTTTGTGTCTTCCTGATCTTTTGTTTTAAGACAGGAAGCCTCGGAGGGACCCAGTGGTGTGTTGCTATGTGTATTACTTCGCAGTAGGAGGGGAGACGTCGTCGGTATGCCAGAGGTATTGCAGGTGTACCATAGATACCGTGCTATGAACAGGCGATCCTGATTACCAAGATATTATTGTAGGTGTCAAAGACAGGCTTGCGGGAGCTATCGTTCATCCGAGACAGACTTTTGTAGACGAGAGGAGTATTGTAGGTGAGGAAGGATCGGTTTTGTTGTTTGACATAAGTGAGGTTGATATCATGGTGGCAGCGAGGCATCATGAGAACACAGGAGAGGAAACTTCATTACTGGCGGAGGTCTGGGCAACACAGCAGTTAACACATGCATCTATGTTTATTCACCCCTATATCAACACGAAGCCTCCCGTTGTGTCTGCGTTGATGATAAAAGTCACTGATCTGCTCTTCTCATCGATGATCACTGTTACCGGACTAATTATCCACCTGTCTCCTTCTGTATAAACCGGCACAAACTGGAGCCGTTCCTCGGTCCCTGCTCTGTACTTAATGCTGTTATCCGGTTAACCGGTAGTTAATCGCGTGTTTGTGTTTGTGTGAAGAGAGAACGCCAAAATTTGAGTGAGGGAGGAATGGGAAGTGTGAGGAAGATGGGATTTGTGGGGTTAGCGCCGAGGGCGTCAATACGATATACTGAGTCTCGTGAGAGCGATAGCCAGTCATGCTGCCGTCCTCCCCCTTCACACAGTCACGATTGAATCTGAGGCTGTCGGCCATGGCTCACGACCTGTGTTGCCTCCCTCCCTGCCCCCTGCCATCCTTGTGATGCGGGAGGGGGCGACGTGCGGCGGAGTCTGGTGTGTTCAGGAGGCAGACGGCGGAAGGCGTCCCACCTGAGACATTCAGCAGGTCCTGTGTTACCGACCAGCTGCCTGCCGCTCACCAGGCAGCTGGTGACGTCATCCCCCCTCCATGTGTGGAGGGTGCGGGGGTGGAGCTCGCGCTGCCACCGGTGGTGGGGCTCCACTCTCGCCCAGTTAGTCAGGTGCCGCCGCCGAGTCTGCTGCCGCCTCAGTCGTCTCTCCGCTGCCGTCGCCTGCGCCACCCGTGGCATCTGCCGCCCCTCTGATCCTGCTGTTTAAGCAGCTGCATCCTCTGCTGCACGGTGTCGCCCCCGACGCAGCTGGGTGTGGCGATGAGGACCCGTGCTGGGGCAGGCATGGACGCCAGAGCCGCTCCTCCGTGGTTGGCAGTGCTTACCCTCTGGCCCCCTCCCTCGCCTGACACCCGCCTGGTTGGCCTGTACTGTGGCAGCGTCTCTGTCAGTACCGTCGTAAGACTGTCTCGGCTGCAGGGACGTCGCGAACCTACCTCCTCCTCACGCCGTCAGCCTCGTCAGCAGCGGAGAAGCTCAGCCTGGGAGGGGTATTCAGGCGTGGCAAAGACCCTTCCGTGGCCTCTCTCTGCACCCCATGTCTCTCCGAGATACGGACCGACACGGAACAGGAAACGTAAGTACCAACCCAGGAGGCAGTGCGGAACATGGATCGCAAGTAGCAATTCCTGAATGAGACGAACAAAATCAGGAGCCATGACGGAGCAGGGGAGGCACGCAACAGCCCAGGAACCAGACGCACCAGCGCTACTGAAGGCGCTCCTCACGGGGCGCTGGACGGGGACCTCGCCCTTCCTTGTTGTCTACAGGAGGTTACAGGTGAGTCGGACTAGTCCTAGTGTGTCCTGTAGCACTGACGCCAGACACACTCGTCACACTTCCCCCTTCACCCTTCCCTCTGAGGGCACCCTCCTTGACCGTCTGGGCGTGGAGCGCTTCCTCCATTTTCCGTGTATTGTGTTCTCCCTTGAGTTTCCTTCTGATGTGTTTCGAACTTCTGTATTGACCTTTTTTTTCCCATACCATCTTTGTTTTGAGTTCCTTGAGGTCTCTTCGACCTCCCCTGTGTTGCGCTCCTTCCCTACCACCACGGCAATTCCCTTGATGAGTTCCTGCTGGGCTTCCCTCCTGTTGGTCTTCATCTTTCAGGATCTCAAAACGACCCCTAACTCACGCAGCCAGACACCTACCTGAATTACCGGACTCATTTCGTTATAAAACTATAGACATGAAGTGTACATTGATACTGTGTTTTGTAAACATATGAAATTCTCATTTTTGTTTGTTTCTTCATATTTATCGAACGTAGGAAGATGTTGAGGATTACACTGGAGACGGGAGGCAGGTACTCTGCTATATACCTGTGGGGAACCTTACATGATTAGACTTTTGTAAGTAGTGACTTGTAAGACAAGCCTTCAACAACTCCCTGACCTGTAAAGTAAGCCTTAAGCCTCTCCCTTACCCGTAAGGTAAGCCTTAAACCACTCCCTGACCTGCACAGCAACACTAAATCCAACCCCACTCTCTGAGCTATAAGATAAACCTTAAACCACTCCCCAGCCTGTAAGGTAAGCCCGAGACCACTCCTTGAAATTTAGAGGAATCCTGAAAGTATATGATAAGCCTAAAACCTTACCCTGCTCTGTAGAAAAAAAAAATCTAAAACACCTGTATAAAATCCTGAAATCACTCTTTGACTTGTAAAACAGGCTTAAACCTTTCCTGACCCTTAAAACAAACCTGAAATCACACTCAGACCTGTGCTACAAGCTCAGAACCCCTTCCTGGATTTTGAAACGAGTCTGGGACCATTCCCTAACCTGTAAAGCAAGTTTGAGCCCATGAAACCACTTCCTGCCCTGTGAAACAAGGTTGAAACCACTTCCTGCCCTCTTGAACAGACTTGAAACCACTCCCGGACCTGTCAGACTAGTCTGAACCCATTCTCTGACCTGTAAGACGAATTTGAAACCATTACATGACCTGTAAGAACACCATAAACCTACTCGCTGACTGACCTGTATGACAACCCGGAAACAACCTCTATAGTCTGAAGGAACTGAGTGGTGGAGTCGCTTGCGATGAATCAAGAGGTTCCGGGTTTGAATCCTGGCTCGGCCAGCTGGCTCACAGTCGACCAATTATTCACCTTCCCCGGTGGGTTTGGTCGATAGACTGTGACCTGAATTAATTTGGGGTTCATATTTATATATATATATATATATATATATATATATATATATATATCACAGTTATATATGGATATAAGATAAGAGGAAATGTGTGGAATCTGTTTATTTTAGATGAAAGACTAGGACTCACCTGAGCAGACTGACAAGAAATTCAGTACACCAGAAAAGATTGAGATGAGATTAGGTAACATGGCCTCTCCTACGGGCTGGGATGAGGTGCGCAGCTGAGGCGCAGTTCGATATGATCAAGGAAACTACGTACTGTTTCTAATAGTATTGGCGAGAGTATTGCACGAAGTAATTCCTCAGTCTCACATTAGTCGGACTGTTGCTTCAGGAGGAAAACCGGGGCAGTCCACATCACCGTCTGCACACCTAATATTAATTCCTGCCAAGAGCAGTGGACTGCTGGGGGCGGCACGTTTCCCGCCACTAAGACGATGACCTCAGCTGCGCACCTCAACCCAACCCGTAGGATAGGTCATGCGACCTAACCTCATCTCAATCTTCTTCTGGTGTACTGAATTTCTTGTCAGTCTGTTCAGGTGGGTCCTATAGTCTTTATCCATATATAACTGTGATATATATATATATATATATATATATATATATATATATATATATATATATATACACACACACACACACACCACTACCCAAGGACCCCTTATATGAGGTTGGTGCAGCTTGCAGGCTAAGCTCCAGTCGAGAGCTGGGATGCAATGAACTCCTTTGGAGTGAGAAGTTCCTCGAGGAGACTGTACTTCTTTTCGTCCATTGACCACAGTCACTGTGGGTCAGCCTCGCTGAAGGTGACTTTCCACTTTCAGTGTGACTCATGTAGACTGAGTCCGGTAACACACACACACACATTTGCCTGCTTCTCTTTCTTTTGTATAGGTTTTTTCTTCGTCTTTGGTCAAGTCTGATTGGCATAAGTGAACAGCGTATTCTAACTCAGGTGCGACCAAGGCTTTGCGAACAGTACCCACTGCCTCCATTGTTTGATACTTTGTACTTGTGGGTGTGAAGCCTAACCAAGGCGTTCTGCACGTGGTTCCAGCACATGCAGAGGATGAGCGAAGAAACACTGAATAAAAGATTCTCCGTTAGTAATAGAGGTAGAGGGATACGCTTTTACGACACGAACAAGATTCAACGACCGAAAATAATGATAAAAATTAAGGAAACACAGTATTAATCTGGGCATTTTTTTTTCTTTTCAGCTATATAGTTGTAGAACATTAGACAGCAATCCCGGATGTTGTTAATGTCAACGTTTATCGCAGTGAATTACCCCAGATGTTGTTAATGACAGAATTGACACAACCTCAAATATTTCAACAATACCTGTCCTTCCCATGTACTCACCTGAATCCCCACTTGATCCCTGACCTCACTCCTTCAACAACCTCTGGTCTGAACCCTAATTAGACCTCTCACCTCATTCCCCACTTGACCCCTTCTCCAACCTCTCACCTCACCTTCCTTGACAGACATCTTCATCTGTAGTCAGTCATCAGACGAATCTTTGTTGACATCTGGCAGTATTCTCTTCATAGCAGTTCCCCCATGCATGTAGAGGTTTGGTACGCCCCTGTATGGTACTCTTGTAGTTGTACAGAAGGCTGGTACGCCCGTGTTTGGTACTCCCCCACTTGTACAGAGGGCTGGTCCGCCCCTGCATGTTACTCCCCCAGTTGTGCAAAGGGCTGGTCCGCCTCTGGCACACATCTGAGCGGGTCTTCTTTCACCGCATTTAAGAGAAATTTCTCTCTAGTTCTCCCACGTCTTTACTTGATCGCCTTTCACTTGTCCACACTGTTGCTTCTCTCTTTATTTTATGGTTATTACTTCGGCTTCTGTTTTGAGAAAGTTGGCTGCTCGTGTTCTCACTCTGGACGGGTCATGGAGCACCCGACAGGCCAAACGTCCCACAGACATTGTGTGAGCGTTAAGAAGTCGAGGATTAGCGGATCTGCGAACTGCGTCGTTTTTCCGCAGCTAGACAGTGCAGGTCTTTGCCTCTTAATGCTTCTGACTCACACAGTCTGTCTGTCTGTAGCAAGGTCCCTCGGCACTAGAAGACCAGAGGACATCTTTTTCTCGGATGATTTTTTCATCAAAACTGACCTTGGTTTGGGCACGTGATACGTACCTTTTTGTCAAAGGAACACACACACCTGCACTCCACTGGCTCGAAGCATGTGGTCCAGAAGAGGCACGCTCCATCGGCCCTCATCCCCAGAGCTCAGTATGTGTAGTTAATATGTTAGTCCAGATGGGCTGACTGGCAGCTGAGGGCGTGAGTCAGCAGTTGGATGGTGAGTCAGTGGCCCATAAAGGTGGTGCAGCAGCTGGGCGGTGGCGGACCAGCTAGGCTCCTCTCAGGCAGGGCGTTGACGGTGGAGCTGGCCCCAGGGCCGGGCCGGGCCTTCTGGTTCCGGAGTAGCCACAATTGAGTCTAAATGAGGTAGCGGTTAACACCCACTCCCCTGGGGGAAGGAATTAAAAGGGAGGGTAAGAGGCTGGGAGATTGCCTTTCTGGGGAGACTTGGGGAGATAACCTGTGGTGGTACGGCGGGCGTGTGGCCAGGGCCCTCCGCTCCTGGCCGGCCGGCCACCTGTTGGCCACATCCCATGCTGCTGGCTCCCCCCGCTGGCCTGCCGCACTGGGGGCGTCAGTACTGGAGTCTGGGGAGCGATATACGTCTTCGACGACTGTGGCTGAACAGGTCCAGATGGTTAGCCTCTCTTTCCTAGCGCTGCTACCGGAGACGGGCGGACGCAACCATTATCGTTACCGTCCCGTGTGTGGGCGTCCCAGGGATGAGAGAGGTCGCCAGGGCTGCTGGCCGTCTCCTTGGGAGTGTGGTTGGGGGGGAGGGGGTTGCATCACGGGGGTGAAGACAGAGTCTAGTGGTGGTGGTGACTCAGTGGGGAGAGGTCCGTCACCCATAATGCCCTGCTGGTTGCAGTGGTGGATGATGTCACAACCATAAGGCTGGACCACAGGTTGTAGAGTCTCACGTCTACCTCGGCTGACTGACTGGCTGGCTGGCCGCTGCTACACCACTGGAGGGGAGGACTTGCATGTTACTCTCACGGTGTAGCTGCCTGTGGCCAGGGGCGGTATCGGTCGCCCAACCATTCATGTGCCCACCAACAAGAAACGTTCGTTCCTGATCTTCAACAGACACCAGCACAAACGTTTGCTAGTCTGACTTCAGTTGCCGCGAATACCGCCAGCCCTCGCTGCTGGGAAGGGTAGACAGCGATGTGTCGTGGTCCGTCAGGGAGAGCACGTCAGAGAGGGCGGTGCAGCATTACACAGGCCAAGGCAAGCCATGACTGCCGCAGGAGGCCTCGTCCCGTCTCTCAGCAGGGGTTGTGCGGGCGTAAGATTAGCCAGACTCCTCAGCCTTTCACAGCTTATTATGATGCAGGTATGACATTTATACCCCAAGGGCGTCGTAAGCACAGAGGTTTTGTATTAATGTAACATATTTTCATCGTGGGCGAAAAATACGATAAAAGCGGGGCGAGTGACCGCCTCACACTTGACATTAAATCTCAAGATGTTTGTGAGGTATTTTTGAGCACTTACGCTCCCAGCTGTTGTGTATATAAGCAAGTATGTTTATAGTTTTTGTTGAGTTATGAGGTGTGTAGGGCTTGTGTTGCTGTGTCTGGATGCCCTCCCGCCTTCCATAACGCCGTGTTGGACCTGTGCTGAGGTACCAGTGGAGGAAATATGTATCACGTGTACTTGTACCAGCGGCGGTAGGGTTACCGGTGGCTGGGCTGTAGCGGACCTGCCGGTACCGGGTGACTGCGCTCCGGTAAATCTGCCGGTCTCCCGGGCGGTAACCCGCCACCTTCTGCTAATTAACTTGGCCTGAATAGTCGGTGGCAAGGACTGGCTGGAACACCTGTTGCCGCCTGGGCTGTTTTGTGTTCCGCCCTCCAGCCAGCCAGCCAGCCAGCCACCTCGACACAGTCCACCCGCCACCCATACTGATTCACCTGATTCGCTCCTGTTGGAAGAAGCCATTTCTAAAAGCCACAAGTCACCTCGACCACAAAAAACACCATCCACACCCACTGAGAGAGAGACGCACTCCAGGGCGACCCACACAAACCATCACAAAAAGATAAGTACCAACCCACTAGCGAAGGTCCTTCCTGCACCAGAGGGAGGCAGCGGAAGGACCACACGACCCTCTGATCCTGCCTGCTCCACAGGGAGGCAGGCAGCAGGTAGACCACACAACTGCATGCAGGACGTTCACCGCTGGACCTCCACCACACTCACTTTCCCGGGCGGTACGCGACCTTCTGGCATACCAACACCCGCCCGGCAGGTGCCCGCGGCTGGAGACAATACTGCCGTCCATAAGTTACCGAGGACGCGTTCCCTCCGCCACCGCCGGCTGGCTGACGCTGCACACGAAGACGATTTTTAGAGGTTCCTGGCTCTCCTCTCGCCTCTCCCACCAATATGAATCCCTGTCTCTGTGCCATTAGCATGATGGCCATAATGTTCTGAGTACGGATGAGTATGCAGTTGGTCACCTAGAGTCTCGCTCGAAGGTTAGAGATGGTATTGTATAAGTTTCTACATGAGGTGAATATTGATGAATGACCAGCAGACGTGCACAGATAGTGACATACATCATGCATGCCACAACTTTCACTGGTCAGAAGAGCCACATGACGAGTCGTCCCACAAGGAGAGGGTCCAGGAGTGTTTCTTTCTTGCCTCTGAGGTGGTCAGTAAACCCAGCATAGACAGGTCTGTATGGAAGAGAACTCGGCTCCTACTGTACTATTCCCATCCCTTCCTCTGTACGGCGGCAGTGTGTGGCCATGGCAGTGTTGGTGTAATACCGTCGTGGTGGTAGAGGGTGCCTCTGTCCTGCCTCGCCTCCACACGCAGGACCTGTGTGTTCTGTAAGAGGCGGTAGGGTCAGGGTCGCAGCCAAGATTCTTCTCAGGGTTTAGCAGACTTTCCTTAACTCCTTGAGAATGACGGATCGATCCTTGATTACGATTGTGCGACTTTCAGACGTGACCCGGAGTGGTCAAGATCAGGGTCAGAGCGTCATGCCTGTGGGTCGCAACGTAGTACCCCGAGGGTCATATTGGTGGGCTCAAGGCTAACGTTAACCTTCCCCTCAGTCGACCAGATAATCAAGAAACCGAGACAGTATTCAGGGGGAAAAGTATGGCTCAGGGTCTTGTTGTATTGCTGAGCAGCCTTCCAGCATCACCCGTGGTGGCAGACAACCTCCCAACACCCACCGTGATACCTGGTAACCTTCCAACACTTACGATATGTCCTCGACAACACCGACATTGGCTTCAAGTGGATCATCCAGGAATATACCACTCGCAAGAGGAGCTCTACTTGAAGACCTTCCTGCAGGACCCTTCAGAATCATCCGTGACTGCAGGATCATTGTTCTCTCCCCGACCCCGCTGCAAGAATGAATGAGAGAATAAAAAGTGTATGACTGAATGGAAGAAGATCAAGGATGACGTTGAAAGACAAGGTAATGGAGAGTCTTCAGGAATCGAGTGATTGATGTGGCGTGTGTGTGAAGGGGGCCGTGTAGGGTGGTTCAGTTCCTGCCCTGCTTGGTACTGAGCAACGACTTCTGGAGGCAAGCACAAGTGGCCTCGGTTCACTGCAGACTCACTGCTAGTTCAGTGCACGTGCGTCGCAATATTTACAGTGACCGCGGTCACCACCGACCCACTGTTTATGTCACTGTACGTGCGTCGTAGTCGGTACAGTGTGAAGGCTCGTCGTTCCCATGCAGAGTTGCTAGTCAAGTGCCTGCACTACCGAGGGGTTGGTCGTGTGGTGAGGTCACCCCCACCGAGGGGTTGGGTGTGTCATGATGTCGGACGATTCGGAGGAAGTGTCTTATACGGTCCGTCTGCTCGTTCGTCAGTACAACTTTTTTGAGACTTAATTTCTGACCGTATTAGGCAGCGGTACAGCGGTGCTGGGCCGGCGGTGCGGTTGTACGTGTTCTTTGTTGCTTAACCCTGCAAGACCTGGACGCTTCCACCCACCCTCGTGTATGATGGTTTGGCTTCTGACCTGACCTCCGCAGCGTCGTGTTCCTTGGTCGTAACGTCGTGGCGAAAAGGTTAGATTGTAATGCTCTTGAGGCGAAGACGGCAAGACAGGCTGACTGACGCTGGCAGGGTCAGTATTCATGTCCGGATCAGCCAAACACCAGCCATGCACCAGAAATTGTTTGTATGTCTGTGCGTACGTCCGTATGGCAAGTATTTCCAGACTGATAAACTTGGTGTATTCTAATATTTTTGCCAGTTGCGTACAGAACACTTCAGAACATGTTGCAAATATAGTAGAGTAAGGTATAGGTGAAGGGTTAAAGTTATAGGCTGGAAAGTCATAAGAAAACTGCCTTATCATATTGGTTGCTAAAAAATCACTTTGATTATATCCAACTTTTTGTTCGTGGTGGCATAATGAGATGGATGCAGGGCACCATCTGGGGTTGCGTCAGCACACACAGCTCGCAGACGGCATCACCCGGGTTCGAATTCCCGTTAGAGAGATACTGAAAGAAAAAAAAAACAAAATAAAATGGCTGTTGACTCTGCATGAGTTCACCT
Organism: Panulirus argus; assembly: GCA_038088735.1. Taxonomy (NCBI): domain Eukaryota; kingdom Metazoa; phylum Arthropoda; class Malacostraca; order Decapoda; family Palinuridae; genus Panulirus; species Panulirus argus. The sequence goes on along the minus strand of JAYMFT010237876.1, from coordinate 7,923 downwards.
GGAGGACCAGCGGATGACTCTTCCAGGGGAGGGCCTTGAACGTGGAAGTCACCTGATGGTACGGTACGGTAGGGGAAGGTGGCCCTCAATGCTTTACCTCACCTTCGGTCGACCTTAGACTCCTGAGAACGACGGTTCGCCCTTGGAAATGTCGTTGCTACCCTTGGCTGTGGTTGCTGAGCCTTTGATTCGACCCTTACGGCTGTGGTCAAAGGCTGGCCATCGCACCCAAGCGACGCACGGCCGTGCAGAACAGTTTGATTACCTCACTTAGAAAACTCGGTTCATATCTTGTCGTCAGGTAAAGGCAGTACAGTACGGTAATTAGAAGTTAGCTGGTGGTGCGGTTAAAGACTGAACGCCATGGAAGTAAGGAAGACTAAAGCGAGGTTGGGATGGTTGGAACCGAACACTGGCGGGAGGGAGAGAGGATTGGGATCAGGAGGAGCAGGTTGGACGACGTGGTTGTGGCAGGGGCCAGCAGGCGAGCCGCGGCCGGCCTGCTGGCCCGATAGACGACTTCTGTTTGCGTCACTGAGTCTAACCGACCTCCAGATATAAACAAGTGGCCAGGGCGCGGCACTCCTCAAGGCTGACCTCTAGTGGCCGGCCAGGGAATCTTAGACCTTAACTGGGGCAAAGGCCAACGGACGGAATATATGCAAAGAAGACTCGGATGTTGTTGACAGTTGTCTGTACGACTGGTTGCTTAGGCTCGACCGCTGGAGATCCTGACAACGCGTCCTGCAGGTCCTTACGAGGAGAGGGCCCGCCTGATGGCCATCTACGTTGATCTATTTTTAAGTTTTGCAATTTTTTTTCCCCCTCAGTGTTCGACTCGTAAGAAGCAGATGTTGTTCATTGAAGATAAAAACACGGCCCCGGGGTGTGGACCATTAGTCCAGCCATGACCTTATGTGGCTGGCTGGGGTGGGGGTCTCCTACCCATCTGGTAAGGGGAGGGGGAGGGGGGGAGTAGCCCCAGCCGTATATGTACGTGTGTATGTCAGTTTCGGGTGTGCGCGCGGCCACGCACATATAAGGCTAGGAGGTTTGGAGCTCCTCTGACGTCATCAGGGGAGAATGTGGTGGTGGTGGCGGTGCTTTGTTCAGTGTTAACTGGTTCCTGTGATATCGTCTTCCTCTGTGTTAACCCCCCCCCCTGCCTGCCTGCCCTGCTTCCTGACTCTGGCTTTGCTTCTTCTTCTTCATTCCCTCCTCCCTCCCTGGTTCTTGTCATGTGCTTGTCTTATTCCCTCCTTCGGCTCTTCCCTCTGTGTGTGTGTGTGTACCTGAGGTGGTAAAACCATGAATGGTGGACCGACTCAGCCTTTTCCATCCTCCCTCCATCCTGTCTTCCTTCACTATGTCCTTCATGAACCTGAGTCACCTTTCCTTTTCTCATCTTTGTTTTTTATTGTGATCTGTTATTGCCTTTCCTGCCCCTCGTCTCCCGTTCCTCTCATCACTGTTGTTTACTGTCATGTCGTCTTTGTTTACCTTGATATCATCTCCTCTGTATTTGTCTCTTCTTGATGCAGCCTTTCATCTGTTGACCTTTTTCTCTTCAATGATAAGTCATCTTTTTTTATCCACGTTTCTTTGTTAGATTCGTCTCCTCCTTCCTATCGTCTGTTCCACCCCCGGGATGATTGTTCCCCTCTGTTCCATCGGCCGGTCGTATACCATCTTCCGTTCCGCGTCCCGGTCGGTCAGTCCCAGCCTCTCTTTGTTTATTCCGTCCTGGTGGTTCAGCGTCGTCTGCTGGTGGCATCTGTAAGCTGGGCACGACCTGCCTCCAGCTACGTTATAATTCGTCCGTCTGCCGTCCTTGTCTGCGGCCGTAGCCTGGGCTCGGCTGGACGGTCCGTCGTGGGGCCAGGCGTCAGGTCAGGACACCGGCCACCGCCTCCCTCACGCTCAAAGAGAGAAGGGAAGAACGAGCCCCTCCCGTCGACATTCACCTTTCTATCGAGTTTTCAGCCATTGTTCCTTTTTGGAACATTTGGGAACTGGAAGGTGTACGACGGATCTTCGGCGTCCGTCACGATATGAGGACGGACGGCGTCGTGTACGTTCCGTTGCGACAGAGGACCTCTCTCTTTCTCCCGTGTGTAGGGGGGAGGAGGGGGCGGGGGGCTAGCGCAAACCGCGATCGTCATTAGCATATCAGCACCTCACCTGGCGGACACATCTGACCCACTTTACGCCAAGAAAAGTAACCAGCGCAGCCCGACTGGTGGACAGTATTTGTTTTTTCACATGAGTAATGTCCGGTCTGGTGCTTCCCTGAAGCAGGTGGCACCAGCAGACTGTGTGGCGGGTTGATCTGAGGGCGGGAGGAGGATGGTGTGTGGGATGGTAACACACAGCGCCTCTCTCCTTCCCTCCCTCCCTCCCTCCCGCCATGTCTGGTCAGACGACACCTGTCCTGTGCTAGGCGCATCACGTGCTTAGTCCCCCCCCCCTCCCCTCCGCCTGGTCGAAGTTCCTGTGGATGGTCTTTGGTAAGCGGAGGGTTGGTTCCTCTTGATCTCGCTTGCCCCGATTCCCTCAGTCCTGTGCTCCGCGTCCCCCCGCCCAGCCCGTCCTTCTGATCCCTGGTTGCCCTGGGCGAGCACTGGTCGTGTACCCTGGGCGACCCGGCCTCTCTTACGGCATTCCGTGGGTCGGACGCCCCAGCCCAACACCCGGCAGGTTATCCAACACGTCTGCTCTCCATCCATGGTACGGACGGACGGACCGACCGACCGTCTCCCCTAGTGACGTCCCGGGGCGGCGCCTCCTCCTCTCCTCCCAAGGATGCGTACGTGGCTGACATTCGTGCTGCCTTCATGGCTTACTGTTGGAACTTTTCCTTCAGCAGGACCCTTCCTTCGCGATCCTTTCTGCAGGCTGCAATCGATATCCACCCGTGTGTGGACGCGTTGCTGCCTCCTCCACCCAGCTGCCGCACATCCACCTCGTCCTTTACCGATAATTGATCAGGTGGGAAAATAGCGATTTATTTCTTACCCAGAAATAATTTGTCTAACTCAAATCTTATTTCTTTTCAAACTGATTTTTTTATATTTATCGTATTTGGACGAAAACTGACTTCCTGCGGTTCATCGAATTATAACAGTTTGTTAAATGGACACTTTTAAGTTATAAAAAATTTATAATGTTTCGTGAACTATAACGAGAAGAATTTACTGTGAAGAGAGTTGCCAGCCCACGCCACTTTATATAAGACTAGACAGGAGGATGACAGGGACAGTGGGGTGACTGTGAGAAACTGTTTAGTGCACCTGGCTGGATCAACACTGCAGTGTCTTTTAATATAAAATTTATCTCAGTGTAGCACCTTGTGCGGTGGAATAGTAACCTTTTCAGTAGTTGTAAGTAGGTTATGTAAGTCAGGGTGCCAAGTGACGTGTGAGTGATTGCGTTGATGAAATTTTTTCTTTCAGTCGCTGAAGACAACGAATCTTCTCTTTACTTAATTTTTTCTTTCGATTTAAACCAGTTGAATTAAATCATCGGAACACCTGTAGTAATGGCACATCTGTCCAGGTGCTTCTCCACACGTGCAGGTGTTCCAGGCACGTATGTTGAAATGAGGACGTTTGTACTTATGTTTGCCAGGTCTTCCAGCGACCGGCTGGACGTCCACCCTCCTCACCGCTCCGCTCCACCGTCTCCTCCACCCCAGTAGGTTCGCTGTGTGTGTGTGGAAGGAGGGCTGGGGGCGGTATGGGTACCAGTGGTGGAGGGAAACATTCCTGGACGCCAGGTTCACCTTCAGACCCTAATAACTCCCCCGTCGGTAACCCTCCCGCCGGGTGCGTGTATGGGGTCAGAGGTCGGGGTCATGAGACGCTGGGGCGGGCGGGAGGATGGGAGGGAAGAAGCCAGCCAGCATGGGAGAGAACAGTGATCCAGATGGAAGGGAAGAAGGGATGGAGTCGGTAGGGAGGGAGGAAGAAAGAGGGATTTATGACATCTGGCGAGTCCACAGGAAGCAGCAGCATTCTCGACACCTCAGGACCAGCGCCGGTCGACCACCCGGGGGCGTGGCCTGCCTTGGAGGACCTGGGTCACACGGCTGCCTGGAGGGACCTGGAAACGAGGCCTGCCTGATATGACCTGGGTCACATATTGTCGGAGGGACGCGCCCACCGATGAACTCCTGCCGCGTGACGGATGTTTGCAAGAGCAACAAGTGTCAGGGGAAGCTGTAGACTTTAAGAGTTGGGGAGAGTGGCGGGAGAAGATCAGGACGATAAGCTGATATGAGAGAAGATTAAGCTTGTGTTTGCCTGGGGTGAATGGAAGCATTGGCGATGCGACTCGCGCTGTACGAGGACACACCAGTCTATGCAAATGAGGAGGCTAGACTGAGTGTGTCAAGGGGCGTATCCAGGCACTCTCAGCCCAAGTATCCCGGGGAAGGGGTAGGGAGATTCCTGGAGGTGGTAGGACTTCACACGAGAGAGAGAGAGAGATGCACTAGGCCAGAGAACCGAAAAGATTACAGTTGACTGACAGAGACAAAAGACTATCGTACGATTACGAGATGGGGGTAGTTACTGATACCAGAACCACACATGGAGCAGGGAGAGGTGTTGTCTGCACCTGACGGGGAACACCCACGAGGGAGGAAGCGTCCCGGGAATTGTTGAGAGAAAGACACAGGACGTCTTCTGCCCGCCCGTCTCCATTCCTTCTTGCGTTCCTGCCATCTCCTCTCCCAGACCTGACCTGCATCCTGTCGGGCACCAGCCTGGGGTGGGTCCCAGGGAAGGATATCGTCTCAGTGCTTCCCACGAAGAATTTATGCAATAATTTACGTTCGATGCGGGCTGGTCGGCCGCCAGTAGGCCTGCTGCCAGTTATTATGTTGGAACTGTCGTAGTTTATCTCGGTCGTTTAATATGCACTGTTTCGGTAAATTGATAGCACGTCGCCCCCTGTATGCCACATCCTCCAATCCAATCTATCACCAGCATGGCTTGCACGCTACTGCAAATTCAGGAGAGAAAATGAGGAGACCTGTAGAAAGAGAGAGAGAGAGAGAGGGGGGGGGGGAGAGCATGAGAGGATGGCGACCTGGTAGAAGCATTACCAACGCGAGGGAGGGAGATGGTGGTGGGAGGGGAGGCAGCCACCTCTCCTGCCGCAGGACCCGACGGGGCAACTGAGCCATCACAGAGCAGGAGACGTATATAGCCAGCCCAGGAGCCGGAGGCTGGCCTCCCCACCTCACCCCCGCCTCATACACCCAAATAAACCGCTGGTAATGCTATAACCTCGTCCGTATCGGCAGTGGTATCGGATTTCCGTTACTCACCTTTGTCAACCAATCAGCGAGCGAGCCATATTAAGGGGGAACGGGGGGTGGAGGGGGGAGTGGTTGAACCAGGATATACCACCTACCTGGGCGACCGACCATCTGCTGCCACCTGGGGAGGAAAACCAGTACTTTGGCTTTAGTCTTTGTGGTATATGTATGTTTGTGTTTGTATTTGTGTATGTGTTTGTGTGTGTGTGTGTGTTTGATCGTGGCTATGTTTTGGTGCAGTTGGTGAGGCTGGGAGACGTCCCAGGAGTGTAAACACACACACACACACACACACACACACAGTGAAAGATATGGGAAGAATTGAAAACATTTCATTCTTATTGTGATGAAAGGATGAAAGGAGTGAGTGGGAAGCAGGTAGGGTTTAGGCCTCCCGCACCCGTACCCCAGGTGCGGGAGGCACTGGTGCTCATCCCAGCGTGGGACGGGCACCAGGGGGTTGCCTTCACCCAGGATGGTGACGTGAGGAGCAGACAGGACAAGCGTTGGATCCATGTACACCACGGGAGGCCGGTGTACACTGAGGATGTATAAGGTGTACGAGGTATGTACTATGGTAGGTGGGGGCGGGGGGGGGGGGGCAGGATGGTCTGCCTCCACAGAAGAGTTGACATTAAGATGTTTCACGTTCATTCTACCAAACTGGTCGACCAGAGACAATTTCGGCTGCTTTTACATTTATATAAAGTTCGATAACTTTTTTATTTTAATATTGGGCGTTATTTCTTTACATGGAAAAGATCGTTAGTTCTTGTTACCATTTTGTGTAATGAAGAATCTACTCTGTTGGTATGCATGTATGTATGAGTGAATTCAAGAGTGTGTGGGCCAAGTGTATGCTTTGCAGAATTTGCGTGGAATGTTGAGTGAATTGTATGAGGTGTTTATGGCTCTGGAGAAAACGTATTGATACGATTGACAGAAAAACTTTATAGAAAGTGCCACAGATACTTTTTAAGTGCGAGGAAAGTTATTAAATGTAGTGAGAAGTTTTTACCAGGAGGGTAAGGCGTGTGTGCAAGTTGGAAGGGAGGAGGGTGAGTGGTTCCTGATGAAGGTGGCTTTGTGTCAACGATGCTATGTCATCATGGCTGTTCAATCTGTTTGGTCAGGGCGGTGAGGGAGGGAGGCAAACGCGAGGGATTTAGATCAAGGGGCGGATCGTGGTAGATGGGGGGAGGGGGGGATAGGAGGGGAATCAGTTGCTGTTTGCAGATGACGCGGCTCTGGTGGCAGACTCCTGAAACAAACTCCCGAAACTATTGACTTGCGTTTGAGAATGTGAAAGGAGTAAACTCAAAAGTAAGTATAGACAAAAGTAAGGTGATATGATGCAGCAAGGAGGATGAGGCAAGATAGTTTGAGGTCAGTTTATATGAGGAGGAACCTGAAGGAAGCGGATTGGTGCTCCAGGTACCTGAAGTTTGGACCTGGCAGTGGATGGGACGACGAAGGCTGAAGTGAGGCACAGGGTGGAGGAGAAGCTTAAGGCTCCAGATACAGTGAGAAGTGTGTGGACGGAAGGAGAGGTCGGTATTGACAAAGAAGATGTAAGGGTTTGAGTCTTGGGCCATAACCAGGAAAGAAAGGACGAGAATGGATATGTTGGGAGTGAAAGGTAACGCGAGGCAACCAGGTCGTTAAAGAAACGAGGTGATTGAGCGAGTGCAAGCTGTCTTGAGAGGGCCGGGTTGGTTACATCAGAGGTTTGTTTCTATGGTGTTGGTGGCTGTGCCGTATTTCTGGGAGAGTCGTTCCTTTATGGGGTTAAGTGGTCGACCCCCAAGCTTGACTTGGCCTAGATGTGTTTGGATGTTGTACAGCGCCGCCGGGAGAGGGTGTGGTGGTTGGGTCGTCGACTGTTAACTCCTTGGGCGCGACCCTCGGGCACAACCCTGGCCCGGCGTTTGACGATTACGTCAAAAGCCAGGCCAACGCAGACGGAGGTCATACCGTCGTGGTCAAGCCTGCGAATGTTGTACATAACCTGTGTTCATCACAATATTAAACACAACCTAAACATGTGTAGAACAATGAAGAGATTCAGTCCGGTACACGAGACTCCGTCTGTAAGCACGAGACACTGTCTGTAACCATAAAACAGCGATTGTCACCACGAGGTGCCGCCTGTAGCCGCGAAACACCATTAGACGGCGTCTTGTAACCATGAGACTGGTTATAGCCATGAAAATGGTTACAACCAAGAAACACTCTATAAACTCTCACATCGTACAACACAACACAACACAACACCAATACAGTTCCTGTCAGTGTTGCATCTGAATCTCGTGAACGACAAGAGACCGGCCTCTCGGGGCGCCCATGTCTCCAGCAAGGGGGTGGGTGAAGGGGGGGGGGTGGCGGGGAGGTTGTCGGTGTGAAGGAGTTGGTTGAGACGGCTACAGTAGGGGGCTTGTTATCCCCCCCCCCTCTAGTTGACGGTAGTAGGGTGAGGGGAGGGGGGAGGTTGTGAGAGAGGGGGGGGGCGAAGTACATGGGATGGGTAGGTTGCAGAAGCACATGTGTTGGAGGACAGCACTAGCATTCTTTGTTACACACACACACACACACACACACAC
>JAYMFT010237854.1:0-11095 GCA_038088735.1 Panulirus argus | reverse complement strand
CTCCAAAACTCTTGCATTTACCTCCCTAACCACCCCATCCATAAACAAATTAAACAACCATGGGGACATCACACACCAATGACACAGACCAACCTTCACTGGGAACCAGTCACTCTCTTCTTTTCCTACTCGTACACATGCCTTACACCCTTGATTAAAAATATCTTTCTATAAAAAGAAAATTTAACACTAAATTTCATGCCTTGCAGCTAATGTGCCATAACTATGACTTTTCTGATGACTAATCTACCTGTGAAATACCATGGTCACAAAAGAAGTTGTGTACAAATAGTGAAGTGAGAAACTTCTTTCATAAACAGATCTAACAGCACTGCAGAAATTTTATCAACTACATGAGGATGATATGGTCTCATGGAAAAAAGTATGACACTGGCAAGTATAGGCTTGCATTGGATTAGACAAGTAATTATACTTAAATTTGGCACCTCTTTCTTTCCTATGTATGTAGGGTTCTGCTAATAAATCATGACATATGGCATGGGCCTATCACACATTATATTTCTCTAGGAAGGCATGCTCATGTATCAAGAATGCCCTTAAAAAATTTTACATACAAAAGCAAGGATGCAGTGATGCCACGACACTTAAGTCTGGTTACACCCCACTTCATATATGCAGTGCAGTTCTGGGTTCCCCACCCAAGTAAGGTACTGTTAAAATTAGAAGCAGTGCAGCTAAGAGCAACTAAACTGACTCCCTCCTTACTTACAAACCATATGAGAACAGAGTGTGTGATTTACATTTAAAGCAAGAGGCAGCTTTGGGGCAAGTTAATAGCACGTTTTAATATAATTAAAGGTTTCAACATTGTCAATATAGAAAACTTGTTTGTTTTTGAAAGGGGATTAGACTAAAACTTAGAGATTAACGAGTTAATCTGGATTGCTAAATATTTCTTTACCTATGACATTAATGACACATGGTAGTTTCCAGAATATGGTATTCACAGCAAAACAATCAATATATTCAAAATCAGGATTAATCATCATCTATTACTCTCCATTCCTGAATAACTCTTAACTAATCACCATCTGGTGGTGAAATATCTGTCAGAATGAACAATACTACCTGTAGCATGGCAAGATACCACCTAGCGAGGAGGGGGATCAAGAATTATTATCTAAGACAATGCATATATTTCCTGGGAGATTCAAGTAAACTCTGATCTTAGTAAGCTCTAAATGGCTAGCTGTTTAAATAGGATTGGCCTAGTCTAATAAATCTGCATTTCATTCTAACAGGTCAGATGTTTGTGTGTTTAGTTTTTCAAGCACAAAAAAGAGCTTCTGCCTTAAAGCAGAATATTTCTTTTTCCACTAAGTATAATCATCAATAATTAAACTATTTGATTCATTATAGGAAAAACCGTGTTGCCAAAGACAGCTAACACTGAAACATAAGACAACTACATACAGCAGAAAATTAACAATTCAGTTACATAAAGATATAAATACATTAACCACCTGCAAAAACTTTAAACATTCTCACAGCTTCTTACAGAGACTGTTTAAAAAGCTTTTAAATAGGACAAGGTATGGATGCTCTTTCCCACCAGCAAAACTTTCATGTTAAGAGATTATTCATAAGCCTTAGAAATGGTATGGAATAAGATGATATCTGCAAACTAAGAACAGGCTAAAAAGCTTGTAATGAAAATAGTGCAGAATATCCCATAAAATTCATAAAGTTCCACATACAATATTGTAAAAAGCTAGTTTAAATTCTAAAAAAAGTGAAATATGACTGTTTTGGATGGAAAATTAACACACACCTGACAGTAATAGCTCTCAGAGATCATATTATGTGTCAGATTAAAAAGAAATATTCTTGACATGTGAAATAAAGTCACCAAATTCAACATGTACACATTAAATGTTCCTTTCCTCACTTATAAAGTTTATCAACTAAAACCAGAATCATGAAGCACAATATAAAGCTGACATTTAATATGAATATCTGAAGATCAGAGAACTTCTTAAAATATTTTAGCACATATCTCAATACCATCTGCAATTTGATAGTACAGTCATTATACCTGATCAGATGAGGGTGACCTGCATCGCTCCTCATCCTTAGAAGACTCATTACGCTTTGGTGAACGTGGGACACGCTGGTATGGGTCGGCTGCCCCATAGAGGTCTGGTGTGCCCATGTTTAGGAGGCACGATTTGGCAATATAGTCAACAATGACCAACCCACTCTCATTACCATAAGACAACCTGTTTAATAAAATAATCAATGAAATAATTTCAATGCATGTGCTCCAGTCATGTGACAGTAATAATTAATTACATACTTCTTAAAGAAACAAACATGATGAATGGTGACTAAGGTTTCTTACATTTCTTGCAATAACTTGAATGCAAAACAAGTGTTCTCAAGTGTTCTTGTTCAAAAACTGAGAGTAATGAATCTTAAGAATTTGAATTTGGTAGTTGGTAACAGCAGTTAAGTGAATTTTCTGCAAAATGATATAGCAACTTGTAAACACCTTCTTATAAAAAAAGAGCAAAGAGGCACAAGGAAAACTCATCTCTGTATAAGTAATTAATCTTTCCATAATGAGAATACATATATGAATACATAGATTATCAAATATGTTCATAAACATCAAGTTAATAATCACTTTTTTTCTAAAATTCATCTCCCTTATATGAAGCTTTGTCTACCAGTTCTAACCAATATATATGGTAATCAATCATACCTACAGGGAGTTAGAAAAACTGTATCACAGTTACTAGAATATTGTTTGTTTTTGTGTACACACAGATGATGTCCTATATATGCCTACTCTGGACGCATGTAATAATTCATTCCACTCACTTCATTACTACTGTCAGTAGAAACAAGTATCAAATCCATAGGAAAAAATGTAATATGAGGGTCAATGAATATTTATGAAGCCTGAGAATCTGAGCAGTGGTTTCTGTATTTCATACTGTTTTATGGACATAGTAAACCAATATAAGATCAGGATTTCACACTCTAGAACCTTATATTTGATGTCATGGCATTCAGAATTCAGAAACAAGCGCTACCAGAACAAGACTGTCTGGCTTCACAGTTAGTCAGGCTGAATTTCATCAACCATTTATCAGACCAGCTTTGGAGACTCTCTAGGTTGCTTTATAAGTTGATGCAGTTCTCCTCGCTTTTCACTTCCCTCATGACCTTTGCATCATTTGCAAACAAATTCAGACAGAAGTCCATACCTTTTGGCAAGTCATTTATGTAAATCAAGAGGAGTAATGGTCTCAGAACTGATACCTTTGGCACTCTACTGATACCTCAGTCCATTGAAATAAATGCCCCTCTGATGAGTGTCCTTCATTCCCTTCCATTAGGACAATATATTCACTGAATGAGTTTCCCTTTTATTTCCTATGTACCTCTGTTTCAATGTCCCCAGGCCTCTGTCATACCACATCTGTCTTCATGCCCTAGAAATTCCTCCTTCTCCACCTCCCTGCTCACTAATTTCAACAGCTTCTGTGCTGTGTTATGTACATTTCTCTTGCTGAACAGCTTTTGGGAAATCTAAAAGGACCCTTCTGACTGATTTTTTGCTTTTTCAATAATTTCTCCTTCTTTCCATCAGTTATGTACCTTTTGTGTATAATTACCAACCTATCCTGTACTTATACTGTACTCTTGAATATTTTTGTACTATCATATAACTCTTTAAACTCCTTTATGCTGTCTGCAATTCTGATGTTCTCATTCAGTTTCTTCCATTCATCCATTACTTTTATACTATGAAAGTACTTCTTTATAATTTTTCTAACAAGTTCTTCATTTCAAGTCAAAACCTTGGCTGTTCTATCTCTGCAACTCATGAAGAACTTTTCGCTGTCTATGTAATCAGTACATTTGAAAAACTTCATGACTGTGATGAGGTCACTAATCACTCTTCTCTCTTCCATGATGTACAAATCTGAATCCTTAGCTCTCCTACTTCTGGTCCTATCTTTGTTGCTCTCCTCTGGACCTCCGCTATTAGCTCTTTCTGCCTCTTTACATGCAGTGACCATGCTTAAGAAATAATTCTAGTTGAATTATTCCTTATCCATGAACTTGAAAGCAATTCTAACATTTGCAAGCAGACAGTTGGTCTCCTTAACTGTTCTCCTAAAGTGGAACTTGCGACAGGTTAGGGTCAATGTAGACTCCCAATTCTTTCTTTCAAGCATATTCCTGCAGTTTGTTTCCTGCTAGATGATTATCATACTGAAGCCTTCTTTCATTAAGATTCATCCTCATTACTTTACTTTTACTTATGTTCAACATGAACAACTATATATCAGAACAGCTTTGGATTCCATCAAGGTTCCCTTGTAAGGTGATGCAATACTTCATGCTTATTTTTCCTAACAAATTAAGAGTTAAGCATTTTTAATGTAGAAAAATATATCATTTACTGGTCTAGTCAACCCTACATAAGGTGTTGTGGGTATGGCAAGGGCACAACAGTGGGCATCATGGGTTGGGGTGGGTGCCTCTGACTTAGTGAGTCCTTAGAAAAGCATACAGCAGCACAAAATGGTCACTAGTGGATTACTTAGGCCTCCTGGCAGCTATAGGAAATTATCCATTGAATGGACTACCATCTATGGCCAGCCAACAAAGCCTTCAGTGCAAAAAAAATTTATCTAGTGGTGTGAAATTACATGCATACACTGAGGTTCACAGCATTCTGCTATGTAACAACAGACTGATGTCTGACATCAAGGGCTAAGCCAGTTGATGATGTCAACTGCTAGAAGTTCTTTGAAAGATACAAGGAAAAAACAAGTGCACATAAGGGGAAATTATGTTAGGAACTTGTTAGAAGAAAATGTAAAGAAGTACTTTTACTGAATAAAAGTAACTGGTTAATGGCCTAAAATCAGGGATGTGATCATGAATGTGGACAGAATACATTAATTTATAAAGTTGTATTACTTAAATAAGTTCAAGAGATGGTGTTCCAGGAGTGTAGAACTTGCTACCATCTATCTATCTATCTATCTATCTATATCTCTGATGCCCATTCCCTTCAGGAACCCCCTCAAGGGGGTGGCCATGACAAAAGAATCTCCATAACTGGTAAACTCCAGTACTGCTTTCTAGCCTTTCAGTGCCTCCCCCTTAACCAGCCACTTTAAGAGGGCAACTCTAGTGCAGTGTTTCTACAGGATCTTACCTTACATTCCTCCTAACTAATACTATCTAATGTTCCAACCTACTACTTCTACCTAATGTTCACACCTAAATGTTTAAATCCACCACTTTGACCTAATACCAATGCTCCTACCATTTTGCTAAAAGGCAGGGCTACCACTTGCTCTCACTGCAGGATAATTTACAATTACAAAAAATGAGCTGTGAGTTAAGTGTGGTCAAGTCTTATGTGCGACAAGAGGAGATTGTATGTTTGTATCCCTCCCAACACAATGCAAATAGATAATTACCGAGCTTCTCTCTATTTTCATCTTAACTTTTCCCCATTGCATGTTTTGCTGCTAACCACCATTCCTCAAAAGCTTTAAATTTCACTACTTCATACATTTCTAAATACATAACCATGTCATATCATTATCCTACCAATAAATATCCAAGATAAAAATAAAAGATATAACTTACAGTCCATATGAGGAGTTTATGGAGAGTGCACTTATAGAACCAGGAGGTTCGCCATCCACCCAGGGGGTTATACAAACTAAATCAGCTTGGTAACCTGATGCCTTCTTCTGAGCCCCTCCCCGCACGTGGATTGGCACAAAGTAGTCCACCGATGCCTATAAAGAATCTTTCATCAGCCTCTAATACAAACTTAAAGACATCTATCTCAACACCATATTTCCTTTAACAATAGGTTACAAAAGAATTATGAAATCAAAAACTCTCTAAAGCAACATGGAAATCATCAGTAGGCCAAAAACATTTACCAGTTAAATAATTTTCTGATCAGCTGTATTTTGTAAAGAATTATTTAGTGTACAATAAAGTACAGTGAATGTTTTAAATACATTATTCCCATACACAGCATGCACTGTGTAAATGTTTCTAAATTTGAGGTCTGACTTAGAAAAGACAATTATGAAAAGAACTGCAAAGATAATATAGTAAAGCTGCAGGTTTTTGAAAAAACTTCGAAGATCCATTTCTCAAGAGTCTGTGCTACCAAAACTGGTTGATATCATTTACTCATGCTTACTTGCTTGTCTAAATAGAAAACTAAGTAGACTGACTAGAGAGGATCACATATTTCTACTAATAACAGGTCCATCCAACACTCTTATTTTTTCTAGTTTAAAGGGAACTACAGGATCCTAATTTTAAGTTTTCTTTAATGTGACACAGTAGACGAGCTATTCAGCCATTCAGTAAACTCTACTAACTCTTAAAGCAATGAACGAGCAGACTACTTTCCTGTCGCTGGAAGGAGAACAGCATTCCCAGTATTCTAGGATGCAGTCACCACGGACACTGACACAACATCTGGGCTTCGACAACTACTATTAATACCTACACCTTTTTTCTTTCTATGATTTTGACTCTGACTGTGGCCTTTTTTATCAGAGGATTTTTTATCGGAGGCTTCCCCTGCAGATGAGGTGTGATGGGGACTATGGGCTACCTGAAGGGTTGGGCGAGGTGGAAACTCGTACTCTGGAGAGCAGTCACCCGACTCGTAAACTTCATACACAATTGGAATCTCCAGACACTGAAAAAGTCAATGATACTTATGTAAACAAACACCATAACACATGGCAGTAGTATAAATTCATAACCTATATGAAAGGAGTAATAGTAATAGCTAAACATGAGAAAGGTTCAGAGGTAACATGAAGGTTTCGATCTCTCTTAAAGCATTGCATTAGCACAGAATAAAAAAAAAATCAGAATCTCTTCAATCTGAAAAAATAAGCAAACCTGCTGAAGAGGTTAAATAAATGTTGCCTACAACTAGCAGCTTCTGTACTTTTGCAAGTGGCCCTGTTTGTTTTTAGAGTATTAAGGGAAGCATAATGGAGTGCAGGAGGAAATTCACATTCTTAAGAGAGTGGGAGGGACTGCCTCTTAAAGTCTGTTCCTCTATAACCATGACTTTAACTGTGCATGATCATTTTCTTAAATAATTTAAACTTTCCTTCATTTTCCTTTATTATGGCAAAAATCTTATCACAGCCAACCTTTAGATCACCAATCTCACCCATATTCACTACTTACATCAGTTAATTAACATGCAGAATGACTCCAGCAATACCCCAATAATTTATCTTATGCCTCCTCTCTTCGTTTGTGGTCCCTAAAACATAATGCACTACTACACTCTAGGAGAAACCAGGAAAACTGATCTAAACCAATTGGGCATAACCATCTACACTTGGCCAAGGAAACTGAAGATCAGTCTATTTGCCTAGACTGTAACAAACAAAATACATACTATAAAGCATATATTTTCTTTTTCTTTTCTTTCTACTGGTTACATCCTAAGTAAATCCTGATCTTGGCATTCCTCAATTCTTTTGCTTCTTTGGGAAAAACAAGATATAATCTAACTTAGTTATATATGGATACTCTGACCTGTGGCAACCCCACTGGCATGGATTTTCCATTAACCTCTTGCACATTAAAATTGCTTACTGCTTAACCAAGCTTATCTCCCTGAAACAATTATACTTCATGAACTCCACAAGCTTCCATCCCTTCTTGCAACTTCATCTATTGGTCCATTAAGCTTGTAATACACTAGTTTTGTCTTTACGACAAATGCAAGTTGCTTACAATTCTGTGATGCTCAAAGGTTCAATCAAGTGTAACTGTCTAATTCTATAAAATGAGGAAGGAGTTCTACACTCAAGGAATCCCATCTCTTAAATTATTTCCCTACCAATAAATTTCTTAATTTTTGTACACTGTCTGTATTCACAGTCTCCTCATTAGTTTGGTCTATCATCCAACAATATATCACTTTCGGTACTACTTCACATCCCCTCTATAATGTTTCTCTCTTACTTTTTTACTGTGACCTTTTGTCAATCTTCCTTTGCCAGTCTGAAAGAACTACTTTCTCTCAAGACTGTCAATTTCATTCAGAAACCTATTAGTTGTTCTCAAGTCTTCCCTCTTTCTTGTCTTTTCCACTGTAAGCATATTCATAGCCTCAGAGTAAATCAAACTCTTTATCCTCAATGCCACCAATGATGCCCTCTGTGGGACTATCAGAAATCATACTTCTTAAGATGAGTATCCAAACTTGAGAAGCATATCCTAACACATATTGTTAAATAGTTTACTATATCTTTCCTTTTCCATATAATGAATTGCAATTTTAAAGTAAACAACATAATTCGTCTTTTAAACAATCCTCCTGATGTGGTGTTCATGCGATAGGCTGGGTAATGTGGAGTTTCATATGATAAGTTAGGCAAGTCCATTTTGGACATGGATTTGTGTAGTTTGTCTTCAACAAACAGTGCATTAGAGTTGCCCTCTGCCAGTGGCCTGTTAAGGGTGAGGAACTTAAGGCTAAGAAATGGCACTGGAGCTCATTAACTTATGGAGACTCTATTGCCGTGGCCACCCACTGGAGGGGGTTCCAGGAGGAAATAGAAGTCAGAGATATATATAGATAGACAGATAATTTTCAACAAGATTATGGTCGTATTTAACTAGACCTCCTTCCACTCTAGCAGTTTCACTTGCCACTGGCAACTCTACACTGGGCTAATGTGATGTCTACTTCTTTTCCTGAACTACTAAGATCTGGAATTATTTAGCTTCTCCATATATTTCCTAACAGCTGAAAAACTGCCCTTTATTAAAAGGTCGATTTCCTACTTCTCCCAAAACTCTTCAATTATATTTCTTCTTTCTTTTCTTCTTTATCTTTTTAGCCCTTGTTATGTTTCACTTAAGGCCTGGCTTCACTGAGTATTTTCATCCATAACTGGAAATTTGGACATAAAAGAAAAAATAAAATACTGATAATGATGTTACATTAGGAAACAATCATAACATTATAAATCACACAATGATTACAATCACTGAAAATGTCAAGAATAAATCTGATAACAAACATCAATGACATCATTACATACAAGATTTTAATGTGATTGCAGGAGAATAATGCTGAAAATCGTAAACATAAAGAGCCACCTAAAGAGTCTGAACTATGACTGGTGCATTTCTAAAAATGCAATAATCACAACCTTGAAATAAGTTAAAGTGAAAAGGAGTGTTAAATGGATCTCAGTGGGTTTGTAATTAATCATCCCCCCCCTGTATGGAGATAGAATGATCTTTACTAGGTATGATTTAACATTACTATAAAGAGTTGAGCAAGTTTATAACTTACTGGAATTTCTGCTACATTTTCCTGTTTAGAGTATTTGAAGAGTATAACATGAGCTGTAGCTCCTGCAACACAAAGCAACCGAGACTCTGGGCAAAGGAATATATGCTGGATTGCAAATGGATCCTCATCCCCATCAATACTTCGTGTTCTTGGCTTTTCAAACACTTTTGCTGTTTTGAGTTTGTAAAGAATTTGTAACCTAACAGAAGAAGCATCCCAAAACTTAATACTGCCATCAGCATGCCTGTAAATATAATTGTTCAGTTAATCAATTTTACAATCCATATCCAGGGTAAATTTTTTCATGCTTAATTAAACTGATTCATGCAAAATTTCTTAATACATATAATTGTCATCCTATTTCTCCACATCCATCAATACTTACACCTTTCTACACACAAACTGTTCTTCCATAATCTAAATGATGGTGACATCTATGAATATTTGATGAAATCAAACATGAGCTGGAAACTGTCAGCTGTTGATAATAGCAGTGAACCATGCACTGCTAACTGATGATTTGAGCAATTATGAGGTTAATAATACAGAACAATAAAAAAAGTATGAAATTTAAACTCCTTTAGAAAATACCACACAAATCTCCTTGATACATTAATCAGAACAAAACTTATCATAAGATAGGGTAGGAATAACATTCTCAAAAGAATCTAAGACTTCTTGGATGAAAAAAGAAAAGTGAAAATCTCATCATTCTTAGCTCACAGTGCCTATGAAACACTTGAAAATAATCATTCAAAGCATTAGCAAAATGTAAATAGATTTCCTTAAAACCTGTCCCTTTTCCTTTTTTTGGGAATCTTGTGTCTATCTATCTATCTATCTATCTATCTCTTCTCATTACTCTATTCTTACTTTAATAAAGTGGACAGTTACATACAGCCTCCAAACATCACTTACACACGTCTTCAATCTATGACCAATGTGTTACAGTGCAATGAACTTATGTACTTACAAAAGTGAATCTGAAGATAAGAATCTAAAACAATGAGGGCTAAAAAGAGATCGGAATATTGGCAAGAAGCCCAGCAAATACTTCTTAAACCAACCCTGGTGTAAAGCATATCCACATTAAGCCTAAACTATGCTAACCTGTTATAAATGATATGAGAAATTTTCAAACATACAATATAAGATGGCTTGACTTAAACTGTAGTGAACAGTACGTAAGTTGATGATCGTGTCATAAGTACTACTCTGTAGGCGAAATAAGAACTTGTTTGGGGAATAACCAAACATTCTTTTATTCTGGAGATATCAAAACACCTATTTTCAGAAAGCTGAAAAGCATATTGCATTTTAACACTGATAAAGCCATCAAAATACCCAGGCATATTGGCATAAAATTTTCACAATATCCTGCTAGTGACAGGTTTTTGTTAAAGTGTTACTTTTCAGCCCACACAAATAAAAGGGATGAAAGTAAGAATAGCAAATGAAATTACCTCTTATGGGTGTGATAACCACTGTCTAAGGCAAAATCCATGTAACCAAAAAAACATTATCTTACCAATCTCAGCCAATCATTCTCCATATTTTCAGAAATTATAAAAAGATTAGAGTAGCGACAGGCACCATTTAGCATGATTGCAATTGCATTTACAAATCAATATGATAATTCTAGTTATCACAATGTTATAAATTCTTGTATTTTTTTTTTTTTTTTTTTTTTTTTTTTTTTTTTTTTTTAGTTTTAAAAAGTTCAAAAAAAGT
>JAYMFT010237832.1:0-11096 GCA_038088735.1 Panulirus argus | reverse complement strand
AAAAGAAGTTACGTAAGTTATTCCAGTCAGCTTTGTTCAGGTGCCAGTATTTACGCTTAGAAAGGGCTGCTGGAGGGTGAGGTGCCGTTAGAATAGATACATACAGAGGAACAGGTCTGATTATAAACAGTGAACACAGTGTGAATGAATGTATAGTGGCACGAACACTGTATATGAACCAATCAGCTACCTTGGTCCCGAGACCCTGTGTGTCAAGCTACGGTGTTGGGTTAATCTGCCAGTTCCCGCGAGTGACAATGTTTTTTTAGTGCATCAGTGATGGAAAACTGTAGGACAGAGGACGAGGGGAGATGTTTACTAAGTGTTTCGTATGTGTTGGAAAAGACTGTAACAAGTGCGTGTCGCCACACAGCGTGGACGCCCCGCCACTGGTCGACCCACCCAACCGTGATGGCGAGGCCCCTTCAGCTCGAGAGGTAAACACGCCAAGTTTCCTAGACAGTGGTTGTAGCTGTTCCTCCTCGCTGATCTTGTGGGCCAGATTTTCTCCAGATATTCATTTCTATTGTCTGACACTGTGTAACGTTTGAGTAATGTATTATGAATGTCGTAGAAAGTTAAAGTGGCTTATACTTCAGTTTTTCACACTGGCCCCCTTATCATTTATATGGTTTTCTAACAGGTCGTCTCTCGCGAGTGTTTGAGGCCAAGAAGGCCGTAATTCACGTTCCTGTTTGTAGGTAATCAGCGCAGTAGAGCAGTAGACTTAATTGACCTCAGGCTGCCACTGGTAATTCAAAAGACTGAGATTTAGCAAACATTTATAGTGAAGCAAAGACTCTTTGTTACTGTGTTTGAAGTATGTAGGCGATGTGTGAATCACTAGTATAACATATACGTACGTGCAGTCGTTAGTTTTTGATTTTAATTTCACTTTTGACATTGTTTCACTATATATCAATTCACAGTTTTTCTTTAATACCTTATCTGTGAACGGTATATTCATTATGCTGACTGTAGCTGGAAAAGAAAATGAATTGAGGAAAAGACTTATAATGAAGTGGTTTGTGTGCAGTTGTTTTCAGCGGAGCGAAGCCATGTTGACGCTCCGCCAACGGTTGCGTTCTGCAGGGGTCTCGTCGCCTCCAAACCTGCTGCGTGTACCAGGCTATGTAACTTCACGATGTGGGTCAGACCTGCTGTTTGATGATGTGAGCCTCTCATCGCTGCCCGTCAAGGGTGGGATTCTTCATGATTTCAAGTCAATATTCTTAGTGATTATCGTATGAATGAAGAGGTTCTTGTTTAACGGTTTTAACGAGGGCGTTGTCACCTTACCGTACGATAATTTAAAGTTACATGGCTTAACAGTCCGCGCACTTGTACTTCCTTTCTCTCATGCATTCACAAGATTAATTTCATTGCTATGAAGGTGCTGAACGATAGATTTAAGTACGAAAATACACCACAGGTAGCTGTGAAGATAGTTAAATATGTAATTACTTGTTTGCATTGTACGGGGAGAGAGTTTTACACTCGTGGGGCCCCATCTGTTGAAAGTTTCTATTACCAGAGAACTTTTCATACTGTATGCTGTCCACAGTTATTCTTTCTTCATTCATTTTGAGTGTCGGCAGTTTACGTCCGACACCAACCGTGTTGGTCAAGTGTGTGTGAGTATGGTCAACATATCCCCGGCACCAGGCTGTGAAAAAGCCCTGCACGAGTACCATTGAAGGTATGGAATACGAGCCACCATGAGAGGCTGAAATAAATGAGATTTATGGCCTCGAAAGAAGACGAGAAAGTTGGGGGTAAATGCTATGAACCGAAAATGCTCTTAAAAAGGATCAAACAGTTGTAAAGTTTGAAAAAATACCATTAATTATACCAAAAAGGCTTTAGACAAATATAAGAAAGCAATAAAGCTGGCAAGACTATTGAGTGTGCTGCCTTGAGAAATAAGAAAGAGGTAAAACAAATGAGGAATAACTTCAGAAATTATTAAAAGAAAACGTAATATACGGTTGAAATAAGACAAACCCAAAATAGATAATTATTTGATAAGTGTGGCAGCAGAGAGAAACGGTATTTTTCGTTAAACGAGTCTTGCGGTGAGGGCTACGCGCTAGCCCTTCCTTTTGGCAAATGTCTTCTTAATTACTCACAAGTAGATGCATAGGTAGGTGCTCTCTCTCTCTCTCTCTCTCTCTCTCTCTCTCTGCCCAGCAGCTTGCATTTGTTTTTCGCTGGAATAATCTTCCTCCATGCAGGCACCAACTCATTTCCTTTCGTGCGCGAGGGAGTTGGTTGTCTGTGTGAATGAGACAAAGTCAGGGAAGATGTGTGTATGTGTGTGGGTAAGAGAGAGAGAGAGAGAGAGAGAGAGAGAGAGAGAGAGAGAGAGAGAGGTAGGGGAGAAACCTAATTTTGCGAGTAGTGAATCTTATACTCATGGGTCCCATATTTTAATTTAATTTTTTTCTTTCCGTCAGAGAGATTGTTGAGTGAGCTTATTCCATTTGTTCACAGCTCGTTTTCCTATGTCCTTCAGCTGGACCGTTCCGACCTGTTTCAAAGAAATGATCGATACTGGCATTTGTAAAGTTCATTTGGAGAGTTGAAAATTATAATCGCCTCCCTTTTTCCTTCTATCTTCCAATCTGGTGAAGTCCTATGGCTGTTACCTTCACCCTACGGATATGTTGTTTGATTGCTGTTTATGATTCCTATTCGTGTGTTACGAAGGAAGAGTTTAAAACACTCGTGTTGCCCCGCGTCGTAACCTTATATACATGTATCATGTCTCTATTCTTTTGTGTACACACACACACACACACACATACGCCAGTGTATGTGTGTATGTGTGTGTGTGTGTGTCTACTATTTGTGTGTTACGGGGAGAGAGTTTTACACTCGCGTTCCCCTGTCTCTTAACCTTGTATAAGAGTATTATGTCTTTACTCCTGTGTACACACACACACACACACACACACACAACAGCAGCCTAAGCCAGGTACCCACTGATCGACCAGCCCCAAGGAGAGGATGAACACCTTAGCTGGATGTAAACCGCCTGCCAAGCCTGAGATTATAATTTGTTCCTGGTGACATGAATGTTGGATCTCGTCCCCGGCTACATGTATGGGACGACCCTTTTGCCTGCTTTTTCTGGTCTCCTTTGTCGGATGCTGGACTTCTGGGTATTTCATTATGTTTATATATGAATCTAATATCTGCATTTGCTATCCTTTTGTTTCTATCTTTTATTCACATTGTACTCCAGTAAACTTAGATTAGTCGTCGGAACTTGTAAATTATTCTCCAAATTGAACGGTTCTTCTGGTCGAGGGACGCTGTGGTCACACTGTCTGTTTGTCTGTCTGCACACCGTTTTGTCTGCTGGTTGTAAATCTGTAGTTTGTATTTATCTTTCGGCCGCAAGTTCCTGTGGGAAAATTTGGATTTTCATTACCGTCGGTGGAACTGTTCACAGCATCGATCATCGGCTCAGGATCGAAGACGAGCAGGCTCATGCATCCCTCCGTGCGTCAACACCCACGTCTCATCCTTCACTCTCCGACTGCTGACTGTCATTTGTCAGGTTGGATTATGTTCAGATTTTGTGAGATCTTTTCCTTATCATCACCCATCACCAGAGGCTCGAGGATGGCATCGAATCTCGCTTCAATACGTCTCTGACTTCATTTTGTCCTGACTAGCTTCACCAAATGCTCCTCGTATCTAATTTGGTTAAAGATTCCTCATTCATTCGATCCTCAGCTGAAGTTAGAGGTTGAGTTATGCAGACGCACGTTTGTTTGTACGTGTGTTCGCAACAAGTTCGGTATGCGATCACAGGTGTTGCTGCCTGATGTTGCATTTATACAGAGGGTTCTGCGTTTAGTTGTTGATGACTAGCTGTGATACGCCATATTGGACGTTAACCGCAATTCTTGAGATTACTCTTTTTTATCAAACCGAATCTCGGGTTCGTAAGAAAAGCCGATTTGCATATCCTTACGCTTTAATCGCAAAGAAAAGTCTGTTTCCCTTCCTTTTCCCCACGACAGTAAACTACCTGCCGACGGACACCTGCTCGTCCAATGGTTCCGAACCTTTTGAGGAGATGGCCCATTAAACATTATCAGAAGAGCTCGTGGCTGACCTCTTATTTTGTCAACCAGTAAAACGTGTACATTTGGGGAAAAATAAACATGCTTATAGGAAAGAGGCAACAAAATTGAAATACTACAAACATTCTAAAACGATCGTTTAGGTAGACTAAAATGTGATACAGATTCACCATATATCACGGTCATTCAGACGTGATCATACAGTGAACCTGTGACAACTCCATGGCCCAGGGGATGGGAACCACTGCACTAGCCAATGAAACCTGGAGGGACTGGAATCCCTGTTCAGCAGCTAACCATCAGGCGCTGGTAAACGTCTGGATCGAGCTTTATCTTCTGCGACATGCAGGGAACCTTGGTTGGAAATATCCTCCTAACATTCTCCTGGATAAAATAAAGCTGTAAACCTTTATGATTGTGTATAGTCTGACCAGCGGTGACTTCCAGTGCACAGGCCGCCGCCTCGCCAGGCCTAACAACCCTCCCGAATGAATGCTATAACAGACTTATGTCGATGTGTGTACGAGTCAGACTTTAGAATTCGATTACCAGCATCGTTCAATCATCTCAGACTTTAATCAGACTTCATTGATTAGATTATTCTTCTGTAATATACTGTCCGCATCACACCAACGCAGCACAGGGCCCGGAAGATATACCTCTTTCCAGTGGTTCTTGTAACGTTTTGAAGCCTAATACAGTCCATTAAGTCCAAATGTATTGTAAAGGACTGACGGAGTATTGGAATCTCTCTTGTGGTGTTGATCCACTCGTTGAGGAACGTGATAGTATTGCAAAATCTATATGAATTTTCTTCCAAGTTATTCTTACTTCAGTGGATGGCACCATTCTTCTTTTATTCAGCATCAAAAGTTGGGATGCCCTAACAGAACTGTAATTACTAAGACACTGAAAGCTTGTGTTGTCAACGGAAGACTCGTCTAGTCGCCTCTCGATGCTCACATGTTCAGTATAGTGCCTGCCAGAAGTCACAGTGCAAACATTGCAACCATGGGCAGGGCTTCAGGTGGGGTTTCGTGGGGAAGAAGGGGAGAGTTTGGAAAGGAAGAAGATGGTTTGCGAGGGAAAGAGAAAGAGTCTAGGAGGGAGAGAGAGGAGGGACTTCAGAGGAGGAGGCGGTAGGAGCTTTGCTTTGGGGGAGGAGGCAGTTCAGTGGCAAAGGGGCAGAGAATTTAGAATGAAAGGAGGATGGAGTCGAAGGAGGGAAGATAGATTTTTTGTTATGCAATATCTTTTATACTATATATATATTCCCATTTTCAGCCCTGGTGGCTGCCGTAGCATGTGCCCACAACACACAGGTTAAACCTTCTACACCCTGGGCGCACAATATATAAGCGTACCACCAAATTACCCATAAATTTTACCCATAAATGTTGATGGGTTTACCTCGCCTATCTAGGAAACTATAGTCCATGTTATGTTACATACAAATTATCAGTTGATTCTCGTTCTTGTAGCTTGAAAACGATGATGATCAGTTCCGCGAGTGATCCTAGAACTCTGTCTGAACTAATGAAAGCCACAATATTTACTGGAAGCATTCGATGCCCAGCCATTGACCATATTTACAGCACATGGACCCAGCCGTTGGTACACACGCCCGCAATCACTATACAGCCCTCTAGCCCTCATCTAGCCCGGGATAACACATGCCATTGGCTCCTGAGGCCGTAAACTACATTTTTTTTCGTTATGAAGGTCAATATATGCTGGGCCAAAACTCTTTTATTTAACAGCGGTCGTAACATTTGTCATGGGAGGGGAATCGCTCTGCCTCGCTTGATGTTGGGACAGTTGCATGACTAGGTGTGTGTGTGTGTGTGTGTGTGTGTGTGTGTGTGTGTGTGTGTGTGTATGTGTGTGTGTGTGTGTGAGATAAGCTAACGCGGGAAACAGCGATCAAGTATAAAAAGAAAAGATTGCGTTAATGCCGAATAAGAACAAAGATAAGCCATTCAACAGTATATTAGAGAGGTTATGAAAAGGGGAGGATTTTAGATAGGCAGTGTATAAACAGATGGAATGGTTAAGGACAAAGGGAGAGGTTGATAAGGTGGTGGTGTTCGTAATGGTTGGGATGGTGTCTATTCTCGCAACGCTCTGCAGGAACTCGTGTGGGTTCCCTGCGGTTGTGGTGTCGAATGCAGCTCGAGGACAAGGGATCTCGAATCACAGGGGGTAAGGTGACGAGGATAGTCCAGTTAGCTGTATTCCGAACTGTTCGATGAGATCCAGAGCATGATGCGGGAGGGGGGGGGGTCGTGGGGTGGTGTGTCTCCTTTCTTATCTTGCTGTTTACATTCCTTGCTCTCTTATGCCTTCCAAACGCTGGCTGGCTGATGTATCCCTTCCTCGCCACACATCCCTAGTCTTTTACGCTTTATGACATCTTTTAAGGTGCCACATTGTCCTTTTTTTTAATGTCCCCCTGTGTATTATCCCTCCCTGCCATCATGTATACATGCAGACGAAGTAGGTCAGATCTTATGTCTATAGTTAGTTTGGTTTCCATTACTCCAGCAACGCCAGGTTTGCTTTCTCTGATTAGATCCTTGAACTCAGTCTGTTTATCAGTGTCTCGCAAGTCCACGTGCATTTTGTGTATGTTATTTACAGTCCGACATTCCCATCACTTAACGTTCATGGCCTCTCTTAGGTACCCTCCTGGCGGGGGCTCTTCTGCCCTTTTTGATGTCCCGTATTCTTATTCCCTGGCGGTATATTTCACCTCTCTCTCTCTCTCTCTCTCTCTCTCTCTCTCTCTCTCTCTCTCTCTCTCGGCTTACCGCCTCTTATGGATGCCCAGCTGAATTCCTCCTCCATGTGTTTTTATGCGTCCATGTTTTTGTGGTCGTTTGTGGATGCATGTACTCATGTGTGTGTATTTGTTCTTCTTATGTTTGCCTATGTACGTGTCCTTGTGAGTGGATATACGCTCTGTTTTACATGTGTATGGTTGTTGGTGTAAGAGGAAGAGAGAGAGAGAGAGAGAGAGAGAGAGGGGGGCACCTTCCTGTCTTCAAGTTCCATTTGAAGAGATTTTTCCATGAGACAAGAACTAATGTGCAGCGCTCATGCTGTATGCTGCTTGTTTCCTAATGCTGTTATTCATTGGTCACACACACACACACACACACAGAACCAAGCTGTCTATCCCAGGTGCATCTAGAAGACTTTTTTACAGCCATTCGTCAGGTCTTCCCTTCAAGTTTTCAGTACTAACTCCTTGCAGTTTTTTTTCTTTTACGCTGTTTCATCTGGGGAAAAAATAAAGAGTTTCTTCATTTCTCATCCCGGGCTCTTGTGTATTTTTGTCTGGTGCCTTTTTTGAGATCTTTCTTGGAATTATGATTGTTCTGATTACTTTCACAAATAGACAGAGAGACAAGACAGAAAAGGAGAGACATCTAGAAATATCTCCTCCTTCTCTCCCTCCTCCTCCTCCTCCTCTTCCTCATCCTGAGAGTCGTAATTGTTTTTCCCAGTCTGAGCCTCCGCATCATGTCCTTCTTCGTCTTCTCCTTCCCGTTTCCTTTCCTCCCATCCCACCTCCCCGACTTCTCTCACACTTTCCAAGTTTGTTCAATTATCCCCCGAGTCGTTACACGTTTTTGCCGGGAACTTCGCTTGTTTTTCCTCTTAAGTTTAATAATGCATGTTTAAGTTTTATCTGACGACCAACTTAGCCAAAGTGTTGGGAAGCCCTTGGAAGAATTTGCATATTTTCATTGATATTATATATAAACACGTTCGTTAGTTCCCTCTGAATTATTTATGCGTGAAGTTCAACGCTGAGCACCTAATTAATCAATATATCTTGTTGTAACTCAGTACTGAGGTTACCCTTCACAGCCTAGCGTGGAAAATGAAATAAGTCTGAAACAGAATATAAAAACCTGCCACCATAATATACTTCAGCTGGATTTGGAGCGGGACAAATTCTGACATAACGAATGATTGCACTTCCTGCTGGCACTGAAAGCGCTTTCATATTAAAAGCATTTTTTATATTTTTGCCTAGGGGAGGAGGAGGTAAGAGGAACAGGTCGGTGCATTTGGCCGGCCAATAGCAAGCCGGGACAAATAGTGCAAAAGTGCAGTGTTGACGGGAAATATTACAGATAGGGGCTCACTCTGCTCACAGTTGCGCCTCCCCTTCGCTAATGACACGTTGTAAAGTGACAGTTGGCAGAGGACAGGCAAATATGGCATCAGATTTTTAAATTTACTCGTACGTCATCAAACACTGGTACTGCCAACCACCTACCTCACTCTCTGTCCTGGTAGAGTCGCATACCTGGAATAGTGATAGGGTATTTTGGTAATTGATAACGTGCTCGTCTCTCAACTCATTACTGTTTGGTCATGAGATCGTCTCGCACTGTCTTGACCAATATTCCTTCCCTCACTGGCAACGCATCTTCCAACTTGGTCTTTGGCCACCGTTTATCGGCAGTTTCTGTATTCCTACGATAAACTCAACCTAGGCATTTTACATACATTGTCAAGCTACTACTGTTATTCCATTTTCTTAGGTCTAGATTGATAAGTATCTGTCATTCGTATGACTGGCGTGACACGGCCTGCTGGTGCGATAGTCATGTCCAGTTGCTAAGTTGCCCAAGAGTTTGCGACGTTTTCTTGTGCAAAGCAAGATTCTCGACTGGAAATCGGAATATAGAGTACTCTCCCTCTCCCTCTCTCTGAGTGAACACTGCGATGGTTGCCAAGTTTCTCTCCTTTGCTCAGCTTTCTGTCTTTTATTTCCGTCTCACTCCACATGTGAATGGCTGGCATTCAGTCCACAAACACACTCTCCGTTTCACACATTAACAAGACTACACATAACTCACATGACATTCCCTTTTGGCAAAATTTTTAATTGATAGATAGATAGATAGATAGATAGATAGATAGATAGATAGATGCTCTCTCTTTCCGCGAGGTAGTATGCGGGAGGCCGCCAGGGTATTGGGTTGGTGACGGTGGTGCTGTGAGCCGGCACTGTTGTGGCTGTCAATTTCTTTTCCTTGGCCCAGGTTGCTGTCATTTTTTTTTTTCTGCCTCGTGTACACGTGGGTTGTAGGCATTCCGTCCACAGTCGCACACTTTCCATCCCACACGTAACACTCGGTAATACGTATAACTCGCACAACTCGTTATTCTTAACTCTATATTCTCCTGCGGTGAGCGCTACGGGCAAGCCGAGCCTATTGACGCAGTTTCGTCGTAGGTAGGTAGGTAGGTAGTCTCTCTTCGTCCAGCAACGAAAGTGATTATTTTCACAGTGGAGCAAAACATGTCCGAGGATGCAACATGTATGCTGGGGAGATACTGTATTGATGGGCAACGCACCAGGGGAAGGGAGTGATGGGGTTGACCAGGTGAGACGAAAGGTAACCCGGGCGTCGATGATGGCAGGAGGCAAGTGAGTCGACCAGACAACGTGACGCCCAGATGGTTCCTCAGAGACCAATTATTGTTCCCTCCGTCCCGACGGTGGCTGGGCCGTCCCATCACTGGAGATAGCAAGGCCGTCCCATTCCCCCATCTCCAGGCCCCATCCCTTTCGCCGGGCGGTGGCTGAGCTGTCCCATCCCTCTCCCTCCCCCCCCCTCAAGGCAGTGGATGGGACGTCCTACCCCTCATTTCCATACGCCCCTTCTGCTGACCCTCTTGCTCGTCCTTCTCATCCACCTAGCGCCTCGCTCACCCACCTAGCGCCTCGCTCACCCACCTAGCATCTTGTCCACCCACCTAACTCGCTATTCGCCCATCCACCTCTTCACCCACAAACACATTCATATGCCCAAACGCTCACACTTTTGTAAAGAAAAGATTAATTTATCACTGAAATTATTCTTGGAGATACCTGGGGAAAAAAAATAATTCCTATGTTATGCCCGCCCTTCCCTCACAGACAATGACCTCTCGTTACACACACTCGTGACCGCACGCGGGTCGTTAACCCCTCATGTGGCTTACCTCAGCTCCCATGGTTCCATCCGCTGCCATGTCCACTCTCAGGTATCCCAAACAAATCATGTCCTCCAGATCCTCGTCGTCAAAACTCGCTTCCTATTTCAGTCCCCTGCGATCCCCCCTCCCTCCCTTACTTTTATTATCATTAACTCATCTTTCTCCTTTCTCGCTCCCCACGAAATTCAGACACCAGTCCTGCATTTTTTCACCCGAGCCTTCTACGAGAGCGTTGTCATCAGTAAACAGTAACTTGATGAACCTCCGCCCTCCCTACCACTCTGCAGACCCGCCCCTCTCTCCAGGACCCTCCTCATCACCCCATCCATAAACAGATTAAACAGCCATGATGAAATCACACACACTCTTGCCGCAGACCCATCCTCATGTGGAACCACTCACCCATCTCTCCTCCAACTATCGTACACGCCTTGCTCTTGAAGTGGAAATACCTCCATGCTCCTAGTAGCCTTCCTTCTTCACCATATATTCGTTAATACCTTCCACCTAGCACCTTTTTATCAACCTATCATTACGCTTTCTCCAGACCCATAAATGCCACATACAAAGCGTTCTATTTCTCAAAGTATTTCACACACACTTCTTCAAAGAAGACGTCTGATCCACACATCCATTGATACTTCTGAAGCCGCATTGTTCCTCCCCAACCGGATGCTCTGTGCCTCCCACCACCCTCTGAATCTTCACCCTCCCATATATCTTGCATGATACACTCAACAATCGTATACCAATTATAATTCGAAGACTCACTCTTTTCCCCATTTCTTTTATACATGAACACTGTAGAGGCATTCCTTCAAACCTCAGCCACCTCACCTTGAGAAACATACAGTGAAAATCCCAGCCAATCATTCAACAGCACTGTCATCCCTTCTTTGAGAGATTCACCAGCAATCCCCATATATATATATATATATATATATATATATATATATATATATATATATATATATACAGAGAGAGAGAGAGAGAGAG
>JAYMFT010237821.1:0-11096 GCA_038088735.1 Panulirus argus | reverse complement strand
AAGGTGATACATTCTCTTCTTGATATATATATATATATATATATATAATGGCAAACAATAGAACGGAGGAGTAATGTAAAGAGAGAAATTATCAAGAGAAATATTTACGAATAATTTAAGTTCTAAAATATAATTTACATCATTTAAACAATGGAAATAAACCACAATGTAATTTCTCTTTTTTTCTTGCTGAATCCCAAGTTTTTGTTCCTGCACTTACTCGGTGATGTCTCTCGAAGACCAGGGGATACTTCGCCTTGCTCTGTCTCTCCTCCACGCGTCATGCTAAAAAGATGAGTTCCCCTCAAGGACTCTGGGTGCATCCTGTGGCACAAGGAGGTAGCGTCCTGCAAAAGACGCCCTGTGGATGTGAGGTCCTTTCGGTTTCCTTGAGGGTGCCCCCTAGGAGAGGAGGTGAAGGAGATACCAAGGACTGTGCTAAAGGGAGCAACACAAGAGCTTTCTGTAGGAGATGTGGATGGGAGGTCACTAACACTAGCCTGAAGGTGACTGATTCCCTTAGTTGAGCAGACAAGACGACTGTTCGTCGTTGCCATCGTGCGAAAGTTTGGAGACATTACTTCGGCACTTTCTGTGCTGCAGCAAGGGAGTGACGCTCCAACAGCAGCGTCCACACGAAAACGGAGAGACAATCCAACGGCGCGCGGTGTCCCTTCGCGACAAGGAAGACGTTCCAAAGGCGGTGCTCCTCAGGAGGGTAATGACAGCATCCTGTGACGGCGGCGGCGTCCTTACGAAAATAAAACAGGCCAACGTCCAGTCAAACGTTGACGGTGATTTGACGGCGTTCTGGAGGCAACGTAGTGAAGGATGGTTGACCGCCACCGCCGCGAGGGCAAGCCAGCAACGTTATCCTGCGGTCAAGCGCAAGGGTTGACCACCGCCCTCCTCCCTCCCTCCCCTCCCACCAAGCTTTTGTGAACATTATTTTTCGATGTGGTCTGTGGTTTAGTCCCCCCAGTCCGGGCCTGATGCCACTATTGTGTGTCCAGTCTGGCTCGCTGGCCGGCAGGGAGTGAGGGACGTTTGTCGCTTTAGTAAACTGAGGAATGTCGTATGTGTGCGCTTGCGGTGTACATTCATAGAAGAGCATACGTATGAGTGCATAAGCGTATGAATTAATTGTAAACATTTAAGTAATCAAACATCAATGTATGCATATGTCCTTGTCCATCTGTATACACAAGTGATAGGGGTGATGTATATTTGTATGTATAACGTGGTAGAGCTCGTGTATATTTGTATGTATAATTCTCTATTCGTGTGTGATTACCTGTTTGTACAGTGGAGAGAGGGAGTTTTACTCTCGTGGGACCCCATCTCTTGAACCATATCTACTATCGTAAACCTTTTTATGCCTCTGTTTGATGTCTGAATGGACTGTTTCCTCATTCACCTTATTCCATTCATTGACTTGTCTACACAGTAAAAGTACTTTTATACATCTTTCTAGTTCGTTCCTTCCTTCATTTCATTTCAGTCCATTTCAAGTTATGTCCTTTTTTTGCTCTACCCCTACGTCTTTCGAGAGCTGTACACACCATCACCTTCATCAAGCTGATGTGAAAACTTGAAGATTGTGATCAGGTCACCCCACACACTCGTTTTCTTTCCCAAGGTGGGAAAATATAGGGCCTCTATCTAGCCCTTTTCAGTAACTTAGCTCTCTTATTTCCGCTACCTTCTCTCTTGTTCTCCTCTGACCAGCCTTTCTTAGGGAGGTCGTCTCGGAGGAAGTCGGGCCTCAGTACTGGTCGTCACTAGGAAGTCGAGCCTCTCTATGGGTCGTCACTCGTAGCGAACTTACTGGCCGGGCCGGACCAGCCGATGGGCGAGTGGGAGCGGAGGTAAGCCGGCGTGACGGGAGCGGGAGTCTTGAGGACGAATGACCGTATCGCGTCGCACGTGACGGAGGCGACAGGCCCGGGCCCGGTTGGGACGGCTGCTGCTGACGAAGTGGATGGTTGACGGTTAGCGGTCGGAGGGGGTTATTGCTGTTTGGGAGGTCGGGATTGTAAGGGGGAAAAGGGGGACATACATTCTTCGGGTGGTGGTGGGGAGAGGGTGTTGCCTGAGGAGCCCGCGGGAGGGGCTTTGATCCGCCTCCGGGCTACGGGGCATCAGACACGGACCTCCAATTAGTTATAGCATAAAAGATTTTTCCGGCAAACTCTCCGTTCCGGCTAAAAACCGCCCCCTCCTAATGGGATTTGTGAAGGGCGATTTACACAATGATTGGCTGACAAAGGGAATGTCGCGAGGGCCATCAAGAGGGTCTCCCGTCGAACGATGAAATGGCTCATTGATTTCAGTGGAGTTTGTTTTCAAAACGTTCGCCAATTGGAGGTGACATTTTTCCTCTCCGTCTAGGGCGAAATCCTCCGGCAGATTCGTACCCTGAGTGTCGATCCAATTATATATTAGAGGAAGCGTCCGCGATGCCATCGCTGGCGTAGCCTGTGTCG
Organism: Panulirus argus; assembly: GCA_038088735.1. Taxonomy (NCBI): domain Eukaryota; kingdom Metazoa; phylum Arthropoda; class Malacostraca; order Decapoda; family Palinuridae; genus Panulirus; species Panulirus argus. The sequence goes on along the minus strand of JAYMFT010237821.1, from coordinate 8,610 downwards.
TGACACCTGGCGTGGGTGTCTGAAGATGAAGAGCAGGGGAGCCAGTGATGCACAGAGGGTGATAAAGAGAGAAAATAATAGACAGACAAAATAGTCAAGGGAAAAGTTGATTGTGCACGCGTACATATATATCCATGTGCTTGAAGGCAATTGAGACATTCACCAGAATATCATTTACTTCCTTGACAATGCTCCTGAAGTAGTTCTCCAACGACAGACTGGTTGTTAAGTTGACCTGAACGTCCATCTCACAGGAAGATACCTGTAATCATCTCCCTGGAAGACGTCAATCATAGCTTGGTCTGATTCCACCATGTTCTACGTCCTTAGTGAATTTCCTCAACCACGTAACTAAACATTGCTAGAGCACATAGTCTTTCTCACTCCTTAGATTTTCACGATCCTGGATGCTCCTCAAAGCCCTTATACTTTTAGAAATGATACTCGAACATATTCATGTATTCTTCCAGTCCTTCCGACAAGTTATTTTACACAGACCATAAACAGCGGCGGCCCCAAGACTGAGCCCTGAAGAACAACACTACTGGTCAGTTTTAACACAGTTTGAGAAGGCTAGCCTCTGACATGTGTCTTCCGTTCCCCTTCGTTGAGGTAATTTTAGACTTAAACAGTAGAACAAAAGGAATGACTATGTGCATACGTGACTGCATAAGAGTGGGTATATGTATGAATAAGGTTAAGATACAGGGCTCAACGAATCCAAAATTAGTAATCAGAAATTGTGATCACTCACACACACACACACACACACACACACACACACACACAGCCTCAGAAAGCTCCAATAATAGTTAAACCGGCATGAAATCGCGGCTGGATCAGAAGAACCGCAAGCTCTGCCCCTGGACTCTCGCTCCGCCAGTACCGCTGGTGCTGTTCCTGCCTTTGCTACTGGTATTACTGCTGCTTCTGCTGCTGTTCCTTCCTTTACTGCTGTTGATGTTGCTACTGTCTGTGCTTTATTGTTTCAACTTCTGCTGCTGATACTGATGTTTCCTCCGGTATAGTTATTCTTGTCACCGCCTTTGCTGTACATTCAGAAGATATTAGTGCTGCTGATGCTCCTGCTGCTGCTGTTACTGTCCCTCGTAGCTCTGTTGTCCGCTCTGATGCAGCTGTTGTTTCTCTTTCAGACTGCTTCTGGTGACGTTTTGCAGCTGGCTGTACTGATGCGTTATTGCTGTTTCTTGTAATGGCGGTGCTGCTCCCGCTGTATTATCCACATTCATTTTGTATCATCCGCACTCAGATTGTATCATCCACGTTCAGACTGTATCTTCCGTACTGAAGTTGTACAATCGTCTCCTAGGTTACGTGATCCTGTTACTGAATAGCTAAGTGACAGCTGCCTGCTATAGACTATTCTTTAGTCATAAATCCCCATTGGTGCTTCATTTTCCTTGCAATCCACTGCCCTTTCTTTCTTGTACAATACATCCTATCCACCATCTGTCCACTGTTCATAACAGTCTCCACCTCCTATTATTCGATCCCTATTCTCCACTTTCAGTTACCCACTTCTTACTCTCCCCTCACCAAAATGACCATCCAGCCCTATCAAGCACCACCTACCACCCACAGTGACCCCAGTTGCTTGAAGTAAAGCTAACAGGATTCTTGGTTTGATATCTACAAATGCGGACTGTAAAATGAAGGATACAATATCCACTCTTTATAACGCCTTGGTCATAACTCACTTGGAATACAATTCTGATCAGAAAATCCGATAAAAGATTGATTAAAAAAAGGAAAGAATTCAGAGCAGAGAAACCAAACTAATGTCGACACTCAGTGATAATTCCTACGAGGAAGGATTCAAAGACCTGGAACAATTTTCTCCAAAAATGAGGAGACTCTGAGGAGATCTGTGGGAAGTTTCCAGAATACTGAACAATTTCGGAAACATAACATGAAAATTTCTTGAATTTAGACATAGATTCAATAACCAGAAATAAAGGTATGAAGATTATGGGAACAAGATGTAGCAGCAACAGGGGCAAATCTTATTTTTTTCAGCTGTTGAGCTTTATAACACTGGAATACACTACCAAATACTTCAGAGACAGTCCGTTATCAGCAAACGACCTTCCTTCAAGAAATGATGTATCTAAAACTTTCTTTCTCAGAATCAATCCCCAGCGTAGCCGTTTACAGAATTGGTGGGGAACTTTTGCCCGTCCCGCTTTCCTATAAAATCTCCATAGCAGTCTTTTTTCCCACATACTACATGGTGGTTCTTCTCATCTCTTTTTCCTGCCGGCAGTTGAGCCGGAGGAAGAGATGTGTGTGTGTGTGTGCTGGGGAAGGGGAGGGGAGGGTTCTACTTTTCCATCCTGTCTCTGCAGCTGTATAGATAATGATAGCTGATAAGCTCGTCATGGGCCATCACGTCTCCTGTTATCTGTCTTTCCCATGCGCTCGCACATACCACCTACCAGAGCTTGTCAACCACCCGCACTCGCTAAAAACCGCCACCTACCACCTGCCACTTATACCACCTACCACTTGCCCTCCATCACCTTTCGCACACCACCTGACACAGACCCCCTAACCTAACCACTGCCTTTCACCTACAATCCAGCACCTACCACACACACCACCTGCTCCCTCCTCCCAAACACGCAGCGGCAGCGAGATAACATCAGAGGGTCTTTCTTCCTCCCGCTCAGCGGAATCTTTAGAAAGCTCGAGTGATTCATAACAAACGTTGCCAACGGGGAATCATCAGCATATTCATCCTTCTGCTTCCCCCGGCCAGGATTTGACCCCGAGAATCGGATACGTTGAATGATGAAGGAATATGATTCAGAAATCAATCAAGCCAGACACAATAATTGGGAGGAATCTTCATGAATCATTCATTTGTATACATCTTCAGGTTTTTCAGGATTGATGGTGTATGTTCCTTTGGGAGAGCGCGTCCATGCATTACAGATACATATAAGGTAATCAGATATGTGAAGCCATGAACCCTCAAACAGATGAAAAAACGGAACTTTTTTTTATTTGTGTCTCATTTTGGCTCAAAATAACATCTCTTCGCATAATTGTAAGTCGTAGGCCTCAAGCGTAATTATAAGTACCGACTTTAGGCATAAGTGCAAGGAGAAGACTTCAAGCATAAGTACCAGGCTTTAAGAATAAGTGTGAGTACCAGAAGAAATACTTATCTCGCCGTCATGAAAAATCAGATTCCTCCAAACAATTCTCCGTCAGCCAACATTTGCTCCTCATTTTCCTGCGCCATGGAACGATCTGCAGTGGGAGAGGAGGACCAAGAGGGAAGACCTCTGGTTAAGGGGATCCTTTTCAATCACGAGAACGATGCAGAACGCGTCTTTTCCCCTCTCTTTGTGCATTTATTTACCTAATATCCGAGGGGAAGCGGGCACAAAGACCAGGCCTTCCCACCTCTTTTATTCCTCAAAGTTTCTCATTAAAACAGCGGAGAGCAGAGATACCCCAGGGGCTATTCTGGTCCTTTAGGCCAGACAAGAGAACTGCGGTAGTGTGTTTGCGCATACATCCCGCCTCCCGGAAGCTGGAGAAAGGAAGCATTGTGTCGGGCAGGCAGGAGGAAACAAGCGGTTGCGGAAAGGGTAGGTACCCCACACCAATTTCGCCAGGGAGGAAAGTCGTCTCCCTTTTTTTTCGGCAATAACGCATCTTCCTTGCGAATTCTCGCGGAGGGATTTTCTCTTATCTTTTTTTCTCCTATTTTCTTTCGGTGGTTGAAGGGGAATGTTTCGAAATGATTTTACGAAATTTTTGGTTTGGTGGATGTCGACAGATAGATTGGCATTAGTTTTTATGTGTTAGTGTCTGTCTGTCTGTCTGTCTCTCTCTCTCTCTCTCTCTCTCTCTCTCTCTCTCTCTCTCTCTCTCTCTCTCTACACACACACACACACACACACACACACACACACGTCTACCAAACATGAAAATCACATTTTTAGGAAGCTGCAGGTTGTAGCATCTAACGCCTGTCAATGTCAGACGAACGTCATAAAAAAAAGAATAATCTGCATCAAGATCTCGTCTCCTACAAAATGCCTGATCCCCATCGTGCCCGCGTGTAGAGGGCCTTGAGAACGTTCCTCCCCTACGATCGAACTCAGTGGAACGTGAAAAGTCTACACTGCTATTGGGTTATCTGTCGTTATTTGCGTATGATAAACCCATAAGAAGAGGAGATCCCAATATAGGCCTGTCTCCTCTGCCGTGAAAATTGAGGGCGATCGCCAGAAGTCGCTGGGCTAAAAGAACATTTTCCACAACATTTCGTTCCTCTTCATTATGTCTCAACGTATCATTCCTCTTGGATACTTCTTGCTTATTATTTTCCTTTTCTTCTTCTTCTTCTTCTTCCTCTTCTTCTTCTTCTTCTTCTTCTTCTTCTTCTTCTTCTTGAAGAACTGCTAAATATACATGTCACATCTCCAGACCCTCTGTTCCTGTTGGTGTGTGTGTGTGTGTCGGCCTGACACCGCCTCCTTCCTTCATGTGACCAGAATTATCATCATATTCCGTCGTTGTCATCCAGACAAGGTTTTTAACACATGGCCGCCGACAAAGGACTCACACGGCCGGTGATGAATGGCAGCTTGTGACAGGGGGGGAAAATATACCACATTTTTCAAACTTTGATCGAACTTCCAAGGAGGACGAGTGAGTCGGACCTCTGCTTGTTTCTGCGATCATAAGCCGAGATAGAATGCCCTCCTCATTCGTCACGAGTAAAGAGATATTCGTCTCAAAAGACTTTCGATAAATCAGCCTCCAATCACACGCATGAGGGGAAAACATATGCTCATTCGCAAGAGGAGGAGCTGCCGTCAAGAAGTTTACCCCAACGTGCAAACTCCAAACTCAGATGAAAGAAATGTAAAAGATCCTCTCCAGAGTCACTCGCTTCCTTCGTCGACCGTCGATTATACACAGTGGAAAGGGGTAAAACTTTTATCATACTGGCTCTTAAAACAGCCTTTTTATAAAGTAAAAACACTCCGGCAACTTAATTTAGTTCAGGACGAAGTAACTATATGATGGTGTTGCCTGAGGTAGCTGGGAAACCCGGTTTTCCCCAGATGAATGGGTCGCAGACTTGCAAAACCCGTCCGTACAGAATAGAAATTCTACCGGGGTGTCTCCTCCCCTCTTCCATACGTAGGTGAGGTGAGGTGGAGAATAATGTCTTACCTTAGATGAAGACATGGAGCCCCTCACTACCATATAATCAAGACGTCCCACACCGTCAGAAAAAAATGTGATAAAGAAAATAAAAAAAACTCCATCTACTTATTCTCACTTATTAGGAAACGATGTGTGTGTGTGTGTGTGTGTGTGTGTGTGTGTGATCAAACGGACTCTTAAGTCATCCTCTCTGCACAGAAGATGAAGTTAGAGTACACGTATTGTAACTTCGAGTGAGACTTGTTTCGCTGTTATAGAAACGCGTTTCGTTCCTCCTCCTCCTCCTACGCCCAGCTGTCTACCTCTCAATCTTCTGAAGGTCATTGAATTCTGATGCGCTCAGTCGCTCATTAATCATTCTCGGCTGAGATTCCCGACCACGTCGACGTTCGCATTCATCGTCTGTGGGGTTTAAACTATCGCGTAATTCTCGAAGTATTAAGTTAGAAATAAACATCCTCTTTGTCGAGGATGTTTCAAGTTTTTTTTTTCTCTTCTTTTCTCTTTTCCAGTCACTGAACCCATCGTTCTGGGAGGTATAAAATGACCCGCTTTGGCGTTCCCTCCCTCTCGTGTGTGTGTGTGTGTGTGTGTGTACCCAGTCCATCCCTGAGTGGGCGCCGTCACGAGTCAACTTACGGGCGCTCCATCACGCGGGTGAAGAGCGTAATAGAGCGTTACACAGATTTACACGGGGACAAAACCCGGTCATCAAGATGAGAAAATTAGCCAAACTGGTGTATTCATTACCCGAATCGCGAGTTAAATGATTTGCTACTTTCTCTTTTCATCTCATTTTTTTTCTTTCTTTTCCCTTTGTTTTCACGACAGACATTTTTCGCTCATTTTCCCCCTTCCATCCTGCAGGATTTATATCCCTGATCTAGGCAAGAGGAGTGGTGGTGGGAGAGGATAACCGCATGCCCGGGAGGGCCCTCAGGACGGCAGCATCTCCGAGCCACACTCGCAGCAGTGCACAGGAAAGGCATTGAAACACTAAAGAAATGCGAAATACTCTCAAGATGTAAAAAAAGAACAAGGTAATAATGGGAGATAAATAGAGAATAAACACATGAAAAGAAAGATGAGGAGAAACTGATAGCAACTTATAATGATTTGTCAACAGCTAGAACGATTCATGGTTTAGACTGCAGGGGGGGGGGGGAGGTCAACTGGGGTCAGCCAGCCAGCCAGCCACAGCGAGTCGTTGCTAGTGGTGGTTCCGGCTGACCTGAGCTGGCCCAGATTCATAGCCCGCAGCGCCAGCAGTGTATGGGTCAAAGTATCTTAAGATCTCTCCAGAGTTACCTGCGTGCTATACTTAAGCTGTGGCGGATCCTCCCAACACCTCACCACCCTCACCACATTTGCCTTCGGTGATGTCCGATATCCCACCTCCTCCCTAGCCATATTTAGCAGAGGGACCTCTATCATTATCCTACCAAACTTAGCCTCCAGAGATCCGACCTACACACTTTACCTCCCTTTCTGCACACACACACACACACACACACACACACACACACACACACACCTTTTGCCTCCTTCTCTCCACCTGTCGCAGATCATCCTAGAGGCTTTACTTCCCTCCCTACACTTACACCTGGGGCAGGCCCGACACTCGGTCTTTCCTCCCTTTTTGCACACACTTGTCGTGGATGTGATATACATTAGACTGCTGTTTATATTTACTTTACAGAAGACCAGATCCCTCGCCTCAGCCACACTCACGACAACTACGTACTTGTGGCAGGAGTTCGGTCTTCACAGACCTTTCTGGCGAGGCTTAAGTAATACTTTCAGGCGCGTTGGAGAAGTACAGATCAGTCTCTCTCTCTCTCTCTCTCTCTCTCTCTCTCTCTCTCTCTCTCTCTCTCTCTCTCTCGTGACAAATTACCTCCTCGCACAATAGATTCATTATTCTCAGCGGCTGCTCGTACGGACATATCAGCTCACTATCTCAGCCCCGTAACCAGGACACCTTATCTTTAACCTTTAAATTTGACAGGGACACATTACAAAGGACTACAATCACCTCTTTGGCAGCCACGCTGCGTCTAGGACACCGCAGGACTCCTGGTGCGTGGGACGGGGACGGGGACGGGCAGGGTAGGGTAGGGTTAGGGAGCAAAACTCTCATAGTTCGGCACTCCGCAAAGAAGCAGGTCCTCTGAGTCGGCGCCTAGACACCAACAGATGTGACCCCAATATTCCGATGGTCCACATGCATAGTGAGAGTGTATGGTGGGTCTCAGAATTACTCTTAATACTTGAAGAAGCGGGTGTTCAAATTTTTCTGGTTGGTGGGTTTAGCTTGACGTTGACATCCTTAATAACAGCAGCAAGTTGACGGGCCTTAAAGCCCAGAGAGCCCCAGTGTCATTCGGGGCATCAAACTCCGTCAACAAACGCGTTCCCGTGATTCATTACAACGAACCTTTTTCTTTTTCCCCCGACGAACGCGGTTCGAAACGCCACTACTATACCCGTAACACAGCGAACTGAACCTCCAGTGCATAGCATAAAGCTCTTAAAAGACGTGGCCACGTTAAAAGCCGCAAGTAACACTAGACAACAGTATTTCATAACGCCATTTTCCAACCGCACGCTCGACCCTATCATTTGAAACGCCACGCCCTTCCAAAAACAGACATGATGGTATAGTTAACAAAACAACGCTCCGTCACTACGAAAAAAGTTGTTGTTCTCCTCCTTTCAACGCCAGAGAAGAGTCATGTTTACGTGCCACGTTAGTGGACAGTATTCCTCTCTCTTACCGAGGGCTTCGGCTACGCATCGCTAAAAGGAAATGTATAATAACAAGGCAGATAAACACCACTCCCACGCATGGACTAAAAAATATCACCACAGAACGTCCAGATAAACACATGCCTCGGGGGAGTCTCTCTCTCTCTCTCTCTCTCTCTCTCTCTCTCTCTCTCTCTCTCTCCAGACTCCTCTTTGTATATACGTCAATGGGTAGAAAGCTAACCACCCACCCCCTATACTCAACACCCCGCCCACAGCGGCCCGACGCCCATACGTTTACCCTGCGCTATTAGAAAGCTGGTGGAGTGGGACGGGTCTGTGTGGCCAGGTCATGGTGAGGGAATGGGGTTCTTTGTGGCCAGTTGATATTGGGACGGGTCTGTGTGGCCACATCATGATGGGACGGCTCCGCGTGGCCACATCATGGTGGGACGGTTTCGTGTAGCCAGTTCACTTTGGGAGCGGCCCTTGTGGCCAGGTCATGGTGGGCCTGCCTTGAGTGGCCAGGTCATGCGGGCATCATAGCCTCCCACCAGGGGTCGATTTAGGCTGTGATTAATACCCGGCTGCGGCAAGTGAATCTCTCTCTCTCTCTCTCTCTCTCTCTCTCTCTCTCTCTCTCTCTCT
>JAYMFT010237810.1:0-11096 GCA_038088735.1 Panulirus argus | reverse complement strand
ATTATTATTATTATTATTATTATTATTATTATACTATTATTATTATTATTATTATTATTATTATTATTATTATTATTACTATCATTATTATTATTACTATTATTTTTATCTTAATTAATATAATCATCAGAATTATTGTTAATCTTATCATTATTATTATCATTATCATCATTACTATTATCATTATCATTATTATTACTATCATTAATATCATCATTATTATTATTATTATTATTATTATTATTATTATTATCATCATCATTATTACTAATATCAGTATTATCATTATTAGTGATAATAATAATAATAATAACAATAATAATAATATCATTACCATTTATATTATCATGACTATCATTCCTAAACTCTGTCACTAGCTTATGGAATTTCTCTTTGGAGTCTGCCATCAGAGCCGTGTCATTTGCAAACAACAGCTGACCACCTTTGTCCCACTTTCCCATCCCCAGCAGATCTTCACCTTGCTCATAAATCGTTACATTAACCTCCCTCACCACTCGTCCATGATCAGAGTAAACAGTCATGGTAACATCTCACATCCTGGGATAAAAACTCATCCTTCCTTCTTTCTTCTCATTCGGACACATATCTTATTCTCTCGATAAAAAATAAAAAATATCTCATTTAATTTTGTAGCTTTTCATTCACTCTGTTTATCTGTAGATATAAGTCATCTGCCCTAACATAAAAGTCTTCCATCACATCCAATACTGTCACATAAAAGTCACTCTCTTTATCTCAGTATTTCCTACACACATTCAACAGAGGAAGTACTTGGTTTACACATCCTCACGCTCTCCTAAAACTCCATTATTCCCACCCAGTCAGCTGCTCTGTGCACGACACCACCCTGTCAGTCAAGTCTCTCTCATACACCCTACAAGGTAATGCTCAGCTCAGCAGACTTATACCATATTAATTCGAACATTCAGGTTTCTTACCCTTGCCTTCATACGAGGGCACAATACATGCAACTCACCGGTCCCGCGGCATCTCACCTCATTTTGGAAATAAATGTGTACAAACGCAAGTTAATGAGGTGCAGCAGACACACCTCCTCCTGGAACTACTTATCCCACTCACACCCCAAACGCTCTTAATACTTTCACACACGCCTTACTCTCTTGGTAGAAACTCTCTACTGCGTCTAGCAGCTTTCCTCCCACACCATACATACGTAAGACGTCTCAATCAACTAAATAAAATGCTTTGTCCAGATCCATGTATGCCACGTACAAATCCTTCCGTTTCTTTATTTTTTATACAAAATCTTCAAAGCAAACACCAGATCCACTCATCCTCTATCATTCCTGAAACCACACCGTTCTTTCACAGTCTGATGCCCTGTGCAGGACGCAACCCTATCCAATGTAACTTACCAAGCACACTTAACATATCTACATATATGTAATTTGAATATTCGCCTTTGTCCCCCTTGCCATAATATATATATATATATATATATATATATATATATATATATATATATATATATATATGTACAAAATCACAACAAATACGTGATTCTATAAATACTGAGAAAACCACATGGAAAAGGAAGCACGAGATCCTGAGCGCTTTCGCGTATTAACACATTTTCAGAGGACAGTTACAGAATGAGAAAATCAAAGACGAATCAAGCTAGACATATACACGGAGAAGGAACAAGGTTGACAGTAGACATTAGACATTATCATGATAGATACACAGATTCTCCAAGGTCCAAGGTAGGTGATCCGGCCTTAACACTGCCGTAAAAGACGTAGTCCCCAAAAAAATCAGTAAGAGAAAAGGACAGCAAAGCAGATGTGTTGTAAATGCGTTTATCGAGGATGAAGTAGGGATATGTTTGCTGGAGGGGAACACACCGCATTCGTACGCCGATGTTAGAGTCTGAAGTTTACGATTTTGTTTCTAAATTCCTTAAGCTATGCTCAGCTCTCCTGCAAGTAGCGTATCGGCCTTCTCTTTCTGTTGGGCTTTGTTTCCTCTGCAGCATCTCTCAACGCCACCGCTTGCTTCCGGAGATCTTTTAACCTCTCACCAACTTCCTCATGGCCGGCATCATTCATGGACTCCTGCCCCATTTCGTTCCAATTCCCCTTGACACGTCTTCGGTCCACGGTGCCATCCCTTTTCTCTTTCGGCTTTCAGGTTTAATTACCAGCTTCCTACGGGAGGCATACGTGGGTGGGAGCGAAGCAGCCCTCGAGGGAGACATCATCTAATCCTCGCGACGTGAGCTTAATTAAAATGCCAGATTCCTGTCAATTGAGGAGAGTCTCTGCTCTCGTTCCAGATAACTGAATATGTCCTGGACAACCAATCTACATTATTTACTATCTGCTCCCGGTCTCTATTCTCAGACTTCGTGGTCAAATTTGTGCTTGAAATATCATCCGACGCTCAGAAATACTTCCTAGACAACGTAAGAAAGAATACTAAAAAAAACTTTATGAGCACATTAGGGTGTGGTGAAGTTCAGATACGTTCAGTGACATGTATGCTGAAGGAAAAGTTGGCTGTGTGTCATGTCATGGATTCCCTGGAAAGTGTCATGGTCTCTTTAGACCGTGTGTGATTCCCTGCCCTCTTCTAAACTCGTGTATTCTCCCTAGGTCGAGTTAGGCTTTCAGACTCTGCCAGCCTCTAATGATCTCCCTGTTACGCGTGTGTGTGTGTGTGTGTGTGTCTCTCTCTCTCTTTGCCCTGTTCAAATCTTAATGACCTCCCTTTGTTGTGTGTGGTTCCTGGCCTTGCTAACCTCTCATAGTTCCGCCTACGTTGTTGTCTGCAGTTCCCAGCCCTGATGACCTTTTATATAAACACCGACCAACTGGTTCATGATGCACAAACTGTGGAAGAATATGGAAGATGAAGTGTCTTTTAAGACTTTAATTTTATTTCAAATATATAAGAATGTCTCCCTGAAAACTGATTAATTGCTGTCATAATATTTCTATTATTATCATTATCATTATCATCATTATTACCAGTAGTAGTAGTAGTAGTAGTAGTAGTAGCAGTAATAGCAGCAGCAGGAGTAGTAGTAGTAGTAGTAGTAGTAGCTGTAGTAGTAGTAACAGTAGTAGTAGTAGTAGTAGTTGTAGTAGTAGTAGTACCAGTAATAGTAGCTGCAGTTGTAGTAGTAGTCGCAGTAGTAGTAGCAGTAGTAGTAGTAGTAGTAATAATAGTAATAGTAATAGTAGCAGTAATTGTAGTAGTAGTTGCAGTGGTAGTAGTAGCAGTAATAATATTAGTAGTAGTAATAGTAGTGGCAGTAACAGTGATAGCAGTAGTAGTAGCAGCAGCAGGAGCAACGTAAACATTAGAAGCATTAGCAATAGTATCTCGCACCTGCCGTAACCTTTTATACCACCTGCCTTGTCTTCTTCCACCATCTGTCTCCCCTATTCCCACCACCTGCCCCATCTGTTCTCGTCAATGCCTGCCCCACTTATTCCACCATCTGTCTCACCTGTTTCCACCAGTTTCCACCACCTGTCCCACCTGTTTCGACCGCCTGCCTCATCCAGTCATACTGTAATCCTGTCCAATCTCTTCCCCACCATCTGTCTCCACCAGCTGACTCATCATCTTCCACCACCTGCCACACCTGCACCAGCCATCTGTCTCGCCTGTAGTGGCAAGCAATTCTCAAAGAAATTTATGAGCACGTTTCCAGACGGCGCATTTCTTCAGAACACCAACCGAATGTGAGGCTTTTCTTCACGTAAAAAAAAAAAAGAATGACGTAAATAAAAGGATGATTTTTACGTTTCACTGAAGCTGGATGATTCGAATAACCGTTACATCAATCGTACGAATTAAGAACAAATGAGTAATTAGAGCTAATGATGTGTCAGTGCATAGTCATTAGAATCTATTTGATCTGTGTGATTATACACATATATACACACACATGAACACACCACACACACACACACACACACATGACCTCCCGTGCCATCGGCGTTAAAATGACCAAAATATACCATTATCGACTGAATTCTACCGAAAGCTTATAATTTTTTTTTTTTTTAATCCATGTATGATGTTTCGACCAGCTGTTCTGATTTTTACGATAGAGATAGAGAGTAAAGACAGAGATATGAAGGTATAAATCCTCAAAAATAGTGTGGCTAGGCAAACGTAGACATGATTTCGTAGAATATCAGCTCTACCGTTAGAAAGCGAGAATAAGATATGAAACTCTATGAAACCTCACGATATCTTACGATATCTTAGTCAAAGTATCATCCCTAAGAATACAGGAAAAAGAATACGACCCAGTACCTCCTGTATGTTTTAAAAAGGCGACTAAGAGCGGTGGGGGAGTGAAGGAACTTGTATATAAGCGTTTTCTAAACGAAGGAACAGGAGTCAAGCGAAGACTCTCTTTTTCTTCAAAGTCTCACTTGTCTCTTCCTTGAGCTACCTCGTTAAGGCGGGAAAGACGAGGATGTGCATAGAATTAAAAGCGTATGCAAGTGCTGTCGTTCATTAAAACCTGCAAAAGTTGCTCTTCTACACGGCGGACGCCTCCCACGGCAGGACGAGATCGGAAACCCGCGACAGAAATGATGGCGTGAGGATTTCACATCAGCAGACTAATATATTCTAGCAAGGACTGTTGAAAATATTACTCGCTCGGCGTGTAGAGAGATATATTAAGCATCGCATGCGAGTTGATAGATATATCAAACTGCATTAGCAACTGGACGAGAATATTGCACAGGTCTGGCACGGGAAAGGATATATCCTAAAACAGACGAGATAATGGAAAAACATTTTGCATAGCACTGGCAAGGGTACTGATTCTATATAGAGAGTCTTACGACCTAAGAAGCGATTGGATGCATTACATAGCAATGAGAGGTGATCAGTACATTACACAGTGGACGGATCTACTTCACAGATATCGCTACTGGATAACTACATTACATAGTATTGTCAAGTATACGGATATATTAGGCTGTGTCCATATGTATCGTGTGAGCTCCAGTTAAGAAACAATTGGATATCGTTTGATGAAATAACTTACCACCATGAGCCAAGTGGAGAGTTAATGTATATGGAAACGAAAATACAAATGTAGATTAGAAAAAAATCGCCTCCATCTATAATTAATCAACTCATCATTATCACCTGTAACCTTCGTCACACCTAACATTTCTTGCAGGCCATTCAACATCAAAACCGTAATAATTCCATCATCACCTCAAGACTACTTCATCTGGAAACGATAGATTTCTCGCTGTCTCTCACACGGATACACCCAATGCTCCATCATCACTTGCAAACGGACAACCTTCCATTATCAGACTGTAACAAGTTCCAGCGCCACTTGGTAAAGGATGGACTCATCTGGAGCGAGAAGTTCTGCAGCGAGATTGTGCTTCGGTGATACAGCCTTGCGAATGGTGGCTTTTCACTCGTAGCGAAACCACACGCAGAAGGAACCCAGCAACGTCTAAGCATAAAAAAACCAAAATTGCCAGAAAATATACAAAAACTTCATTCAACTAAAAAAAAAAAAAAAAATCAAAGGATTCTACATTTCCTAAAACTTCAAAACCCACAACCGGATATTGAATACTCATAATCTTCTGGAAGCAACAGACCTGAATGAATCACTACAATTTCTACTATTACCTGGAAACAATAAAGCTCTCAACCACTTGGAAGGAAGAAAATATTAACCATCACCTATAAACACTGGAACTGCCTTCGACATGGAAGCAACAGAGCCTTGCCTGAATGTTGCAGTAGTTCTACCTTTTCATGGGATCGTAAAGTCTGCGTCATCACCAGAGACCGCAAAACCTCAAACACCATCTGCAAACCATAAAGTCCGCATCATCATCTCTGGAAACCACAAACCCCAACCACCTTCTGGAAACCACCAAATCTGCACCTACGCTAGAAACCGCAAAGCCTCCACCAAAATCATCCAGAAACCATAAAGTCTGCACCGTCACCTCCAGAAACTACAAACCTCAACATCTACCAGAAACCACCAAATCTGGAACTACACTAGAAACCGTAAAGCCTCCACCAACATCATCTAGAAACCACCATCACCTGGAATGATGAAGAAACCCCTTTCCTGGAAAAAAACACAAACATATTCGCCTTCACCTATACCCTCGAAGCCTCGCATGTTTGATGGTGGGGCGCGCTGCAATTTCTCGAGAAATGTAATCTTCGGAGCAAGCCTCGAGATTCTCCAGGTTCCCCATTTCCCATGCGAGGGTGGTGATGAAGCAGGAAAGTGACAGCGCTAAAAGGATGGGAAAGTGACGAAACAGGAAGAGGGAAATGGTAGCAACGAACGATTAGAATGACACAAATGGTAAAGAAAGATAATTCAAGAGTATCGGACGATAATACGGCGTAGATGAGACGTAAAGTGACAGAACTGTGAGAGATGAATTATGGGAGTAAGAAGAAAGACAATGAAGTTCTTGGGAAATGAAGGTAGTCATAGACGAAGATAATGACGGGGAGGGGGTCGCAGGAACACGTGAAGATGTGGGTAATGTTGGAAGAGAGTTATGTTGAAGGAGAAGACTTGTAGAGTAAATGACTCGTGCTAGACAAATAAAGCATGGAGTCAAGAGAGATGAAACCTACCTCATTGCACAAAGCAATTCTGTTGTTTGAAGTATAAGAAGAGATTACCTTGATCGACAGCAGAATCACAGAAATTCTGATCAACACTTTTATGCAAGGCAGCTCCACCTAGCTGACTTGGCGTAAAGAAAAGAGGACATCAAGAGAACACCTTAAAGATGAACGGTAGAACAACAAGACATCCAGGAAATTCTAGAGCCAGAAGATCGCTTCGAAAGAGAAATCCTATTTGAGAATGAAGGAGAACAACAAGGTCTCCCTGGGTGGTTGGAGATGCAGACTCACCCAACATCAGCTAGGGGGCGCCACAGAATCCACGAAAGACGATGAGACACACGAAGATACGCCAAGGACGTCCCCGTCTTAAGTCTCCGTGTTGATCGGCGATATTGCCGCTATGAACAGGAAGTGTGGTAATGTGATGGTGTGAGAATTCTCATTATCTCCGTTGGCATTATTAATGTGATGGCCTCCTCGCCTCCACCTCCGTCACTTAACCTTCCTATCTAGACACTTTGTTAGCTATATGGTATTATATTGTGTTAGGTGATGTTTCAGTACACAGGTGTGCGCATTTGTGCAATGTTCTTAAATTCACACACACACGCATTCAAATACACACTGCGTGTACCGCATTACCTGGGACACATAACACGCCTCTTCCTATATGCTAAATGTATTGATTTTAATCTCATATGTGTCCACCATGTAATATGTCCCTGTCTGATTAAGGTTTAGCATGTTACACACTCACCAATTTGTGGCGCTACCTATAATCTTAATTCATGTGGAGCGAGGGGGGATTAGTGTCAAGTGTGGAACGTTCAGTAATAGAAGAATGAATAATTAGGATCTAAAATTAGGCTACACTTGCCGGAGTTGTATATACATATGTATAACCCACCTGACGGGGGCATTATGGATTAGTCCACTTAGCAAGGTCTTAAATACATTTGCAGTCATATATCAAATCTAATCATCACAGATTCGTAATTGTGGTCGAATAATATGTGGTTGTGAGCAGAAGACTAGTGTCACGAGGAACGCCATGAATTAGCAATATATCAATATACGACCTGAATACTCTAATGGATTACCGTTACAAGTGTAAATCTACACTCTTCGTTAACAATTATCCCCAGCCTTTGGCATGTCGGAATACGAAGATGAAATATGCAGAACCAGACTATCTGAACTTCCATGATATTGCCCTCGGGTTTTCTCGAGTTCCCTCCGCTTTTGAAATGCGTCTTACGCCAACGGGAATGAATGAAGTACTTCTCAGATTTCTTTTGTGTATAGTCGAATAGGGAATCACACTCTTCTGAGAACGAGTAGGTGAGGCTTCAAGTTCAGGAATGCGAAAGACGAGGTAAGACCAGGACGAGACCCCGTGTCTGGTTGCCAAGGATTCAGGGTCAACGTTGGCATCTCTCTAATCTGATTCTTTAGCTCTTTGCAACCTTTTCCTACAATTTTCTACTTCCAAGAGTCGAGTCTACAAGCACTAGAGGAGCTGAAATTAATTTCCCATTTCTTTCCTCTTTTTTTCTTTTCCATGATATCTTGTGTTATCTTTTTAACTGACAGAATTTCGGTTGCACCATATTTTTTTGCCCGCAGCAGGGCAGACATTATAAACAAAACACTTTAAGATGAAAAAATGGAGACTGAAGAACGTAAATGAGAAAATAAGAACAAAGAAGAACAACTTTCATTACACGAAAAATTAAACAGACGGAGAATAAGAAATACATTAAGACGCAGAGATTTATACGTCCTCTTGACGAAAACTAGTGACAGCAAGACCTCCTGTGATTACTGCATGTTGTAAAGCATAAAATTACTGTAAGGCTTCAGAACGCTTTCCTCCGGAAGAGTTGGACGAAGATGAGCAATGGAAAGTGACTGACTTGTTCATAACTTCTGAAGATTTATTATTATTATCATTATCATTATCATTATTATTATTATCATCATTATCATTATGATTTTTATCATTATTATTAATATTTTAATTACTATCATCACGATCATTATCAATATATTATAATTATCATCATTATTTCTCATCATTATCATTAATATTTTAGCATTGATATTATTGTTAGTATCATGATTATTGTTATCATTATCATTACTATACGTAGTTCTGTAATAAGGACAAAGCGGAGAGGTTGCAGTTCAATTTGTCAAGGAAGAAGGTAACAGTGTTGCCAGCTGGTTAGTCTAGTCAGACTATTCAACGTTTCTATGGCTCAAGGTGAGGTGTCTGAGGACTGCAGAGTGCATGTATAGCGTCCATATATAAATGCAAGGGGAAAAATATGAATGTTTGAATTACTGGGGTATGAATATGTCTGTTGAGTATAACTGGGAGGGTGATTAGGAGGTTAATGATTGAAAGGTTGATGGCATGCACAGAATATGTGACAGGGTAGGGGCAGCGTGGCTTCAAGAGAGGTAGAGAGTGAGGGACCATGAGTTTGGTTTTCAGAGTTTGGTGAAAAATACCTGGAGGAAGAAAGTAAATTGTGTGCGGCATTTATGGATATGGAAAAAGCGTATGACAGGGTTGACAGAGAGGCCTCGTACAAGGTAGTATTGCCATATGGGGGTAAACTGAAAGTTGCTAAGTGCTGTGTGGAGTTTGCACCAGGAGAGTGAGGCATGCGAACGAATTGCAAGGAGGAAGGTGAGTGGTTCTCGGTGAAAATGGGCCTTTGTCAAGGTTGTGTGATGCCATCTTGGTTAACTAGTCTGTTTAAGGACATGTTGGTGAGCGAGGTGAGAACAAGTCTTAACAGCAATGAGCGGGTCCACGGTATATGGAGGAGGGGCCATGGAAAGTGAATCAGTTGCTGTTTGCAGATAATCCATATGTTGGTGGCAGATTCTAGAAAGAACTCCAAAAACTAGTGAGAGTTTAGGAAAATGAGCCAAACCAGAAAACTTAAAGTAATCGTGAATATTGGCAAGATGTCGACGTTCAGCAGATGGAAAGGACAAAGTGGTCTGACTGAGTTTGAATGAAAGAGACTTCGATAAGATGGAAGGCTTCATGTACCTGAAAGTTGATATGGCTGCGGTTGGAGCCATGGAAACACTGAGGAGTGTGTAGATGTAGAGGGATATGTCTGTGTCCGTTTGTGCAAGGATGGGTGTGTTTGAAGATACAGTCGTCCCGATAATGCTATATGGATGTAATTCTTGGACAATTGAACAAATAAAAAAAAAAAGAATGTAGACGTGTTCATAATGGAATCCTGAGGATAATATGGTGTCAGGAGTTGATCATGTAGGAAATGACAGTGAGAGAGAGATGTTGTAGCAATAGCAGTCAGAGTGAAAAAAAAGTGGTTAGGGTGTGCTAAAATGTTTCGGACATACTGAGAGGATGAGCGAGGAAATGCTAAGAGGATTTATGTGTCAGAGGCAGAGGAGGGTAGAGGGAGGGGAAGACTAAGAGGAAGATGGAGGGATAGAGTAAAGATGGCTTTGAAGCTACAGGGGTCTAAACATTTAGGAGGGTGAGAGGCATGCTTGGAATAGAATGAACTGGAAAATTGTTGTTTACGGGGAGCGACGTGCTGTCAGAGAGCTGAACCAGAGCTTATAAAGTGGTCAAAATAAAATGTGAAACAATTACTGGGGCTTGTTTGTGGAAGGTAAGTTCTGGTTTTGGTACATGATGTATGAGGTCATTTCCTCGTATGTTCATGGTACAGCCTCTCTGACGCGGAAAACGGCGGGTAAGTATGAAAAAGAGAAAATCCTGTGAGGACAGACTAAGCGATTTGAATCTATTTAGGGATCTGATGCTTGTATTCATTAATTAGCTATGGTAACCATTATCTAACAGGCTACTTAAGACATATTTCGTCTGATTTCACTCGTAGTAATGTATACAAACTCGTGGGCAAATGAATTACCTCGAATGAGATGAAGTACTTTTTCTTCAGCAGGACTGTTAACATATGGAATGATTTACCAGTTGCAGTGGTTGAAAAAATTACTATAGATTCGTTGTGAATAGACTTGATAAATATTTCGCTTCGAGTCCACGACTTACATTATTTGCGCCTCCCCAGTTACATTAACAGTTTGCAGTTTATTGTCTCTGAATTATCTTTATGCCTTCTAATTTTTACCACACTAATCTGTGTTTCTGATATCCTTTGTATCATTAATATATATGATCATTATTGTTATCATCATTTTCATCATTATTATTATTATTCCTATCATCATTATTATAATTACTACTTCTATTCTTCTTCTTCTTCTTATCATTATTATTATCATTACTATTATTATTACTGTTATTATTATTATAATTATTATTATTATCATTATACTATTATTATTATTATTATTATTATTATTATTATTATTATACTATTATTATTATTATTATTATTATTATTATTATTATTATTATT